>JABFTP020000192.1:0-143336 GCA_013387265.2 Cryptolaemus montrouzieri | reverse complement strand
ACTAAAATTCTATTTTTATAAATTTGTCATAAATATTTCACTTAATAACGGAGACGATGGTGAAGGCCTATAGGTTTAAAATCATTTAACTGTTGATATATTTTTATTATTGAACCTGAAATAACTTCTTTGTCGGAGACGATAGGTTTACAGCTGACATCGTTTCTTCTATATTAGTGTGGCTTAATAATACTATAAGATTGAAGTTGTTGATTAATTGTGGCTTTAACATCACGCCAGGGTGTAGACGGATATAGATTAATTATATCAAAGGATACTTATTTAGCGTTTATCGGAATTCTTAGAGATCTAAAGTGATTGGTTGATTATTGAGATTATTGAAATTACATCCGCTCATAGGAAAAACCAGTCAATTTGCAACGAATAACTAGACTTCAATTTACCTCCTGTAACGAATGCCGTTATACATAAATTAAATCACTCATTTTGAATTTAGTATTGTATTACCAATGATTATGGACTAACAACCCGAAACATATGTCGAGTATTTTTTAATGAATATTTGTGAAACCTTATGTTTCATGTTATGTGTTAAGCGAGAATTCCATACATATTATCAAAAATATGTACACTGGTTAGTTTATTTGTAATAATTTTATTAATTGCTTTGTATCAGTTGATTTAATTTTGCCGATTGCTATTGGTGCTTTGATATATAAGTTTTAAAGTTTGTTTGTTGGTCTTTTAACAATATGCTCGGGAACATAGCCATTCACACAGTGGACCTACAGGTTATAGTGGATTCTGAACCACTCTTCTATACCGTGCAGTGATAACTGACACCTTAAGGATTGAAAGTTATCTGGTTTTCGAACGTTTTTGCCCTGTTTAGACGAATCTTTCCAATTTCATTTTTGTTCATGACAACATCCATAACTTGAACTCGGATTCGAACCAGGCATCTGGACTTAGTATATTCAACATACTTCCTCACTAATCGTGCAGATACCCAGAAGATCAACATCTAAAGTAAAAGCAGCTTTACCGTCACCCTCGATTCATTTCCCGCTTATTCGAGATGGGACATATTTCCCTTGCATTTGTTGAAAATGCCCCATTTGAATACGGTACGGGGTTTTGTAAACAAATGCCAGAGAAATAAGCCTGAGTCATAAAATGTCATTTTTCTTTCAATTTTAAAAGAAAATAGTATAAAAGTATCTGAAGAGGACCACTCGAGCTTCGCGGATAGCTATATTTCTCTAGAAAGCTATGGTAAATATCAACAATAAAGAGATCGGTATTAACAGAGCCAGTATGGATGTTGGTATCGCTTTAAGAACTCTTCGAAGACATTCAGCTGCAGGAGCTGGAAAAGGTCTTTCAGGAATAGTTGTTTGGATTTTGAATAGGAAAAGAGAATGGTCCGATACATTAAAGCTTCAGGAAAAGTGGCTTCTTCTCCAGATAGCAGTGACATTAAATCAATGGCTTATTCATTTGCATCAAAGTTAGACATGAAGCTGTGTTTTCGAAAGTATAGCATAGTGCAAGGAACGATTGCTTTCATACGCAGTAATAAACAATTATCAATGCGAAAATCTGAATGTTTATCTTTAGCTCTACTCGTTTCCAGAGATCCTAAAACAAATTCTAGGAAACAATGAATTTATGAATAAACCAGGTGAAATTTTTAACGTTGACAAAACTGGTATCCTAGTAAACAATAAACCCGGCAGTTCTTGCTGCAAAGCGTGCTGAAGAAGTTTATACTCTAACAAGCTCTGAAGAAGGTAGAAATGTAAGTGTGATAACTCTAGTACAGAAGATTATAATAGATAACCAGAGTACCTAGAGGGCTCATCACCCGGCTCTGACGTGTATATAAGTCAAAACCCATCACACAGTGGCAGTGAACTCTTTTGGCACGAATCGCATGCGATTGAAATGGCTACTAATAATGATGTAATTCTTCTGTGCTTTCCTAGTTATCTTACCCACGCTCTGCAGCCCCTAGATAATGCTATTTTCAAATCATAAGAATTCTTTCACGAAAAAGAATCTGAATTATAGATGACCAATCACAAAGAAACGAAACTTACATGATACTACATTTCGCAGCTTATTTGGAATTTATGGTGCAAAGCAGCAACCTTATTCAACGGAGTTTCGCACGGGCATATTTCCAAGTAATTCTGTAGCAATACCTGATTATTTTTGCTGTATTAATGTCTCCGATAAGAAAAAGAATGACCAAGAAATCACACCAAATGCACCAGTGTTATCTGAAGAGTTAGAAGATGCCACTTTTGAAGAACCTCCTCTTCCTCCAGATGTTTTCCGACATCCTAAGAATTCCATTGTAATATTGGACAATGAGAATCTTGATCTAGATTCAACAGAGTCATTTTTTTAACCCTAGATCACTAACCTTTGCCGAAACGCGGTCCCAAAAAGTAGTATGAATTGGGAGCGTCGTCGCATGCATTTCTCGTTCCGGCTAATCTCAATCAACCTACAGCTCGCGCGGCGCACGTGTGTTTTTTTTGTGTCGGCTCCCTGTGGGCGCCGTTCCAGTCACCATGAGTCGTCGAAAACAAATAAATTAATCAATAGTTTTTCTGAAATGTTTTTTGTTGACTTTTTACTTATTTTTAATACTTTCATATTTTTTAAGTCTGTTTTTTCTAGTTCATTAGATTTATGCATTCAAAAAACAATGATGTTTAAATGATACGATTGAAAGGCTGTCAAAGTGATTAAAATAATAATATAAAATAAAAACTTTTAAACATATTAACGAATAGTTATTGTAATAAATAAGTTAACACGTATAAATATTTTATGCTATAAACCTCCAGTTTAAACGGCGTAGTCGAAACGACGAAGGTTAGTAATAAGCATTGTAACATAAGGTTGGTGATCTAGGATTGAAGATGAAATAACGGAAAACAAAACCAACCATTTTTACATCTCTGAATTTACGTCGAAAAAACTGAATTTAAAGAATAAAATACCAAAAAGGAAGACTTGAGAGCACGACTAACTCTATCACAACAAAGACTGGACCTAAAAAAAAAGAAACTGTCTTCTTTATCCGAATCGCAGGAAGAACCGTAAGTGTCTTCAGGAGAAGAAGTATCTGAAGGGGACCACAGAAGTGCAGAGTGCCTGGAACAGTATAACAAAACCAAAAGTCACGATGATTAGATTTTGTGTTACAATTGTTTCAAGTGGCTGTATGAAAGTTGTACAATGTATGAGCCACGATGTAACATGTTGCCAACGACATGTGGGACAAATTTTGTGCTACTGTCAAATTTCATGTTGCCCAAAACACATCTTCAAGATTTATGCGTCAGAGTACCAAACCCTGTATTGATGATGGCATCATCCGAATGATTCGCTATAAAAGTCTGTGAGGCAAAGATATATCAGAAATAGACGCGAAACTGATTTCCAAGATCATCGACAATTTTCCAACCGTCTGTCAGTATGTATAGCCTTTGCAAAGAAGAATTTTGAGAAAAAGATCTCTTCAAGTAAGGATGAAAAGAATTCTTCAAGTACATTCGTAGCACTCTCAACACCAAAGTATCTATTCCCTCAGTTCGTGACAACGTTGGGAATTTATCCACTGATAATAAGACATCTGCCAGTATTTTCGTTGATACTTTCTCCAAAGCTTTCTCTAGAGAACCGGCAGGCCCTCTGCTAGAGATCTCTACCAAAAAAAACCAAAACACTATAAGTGATGTAACCATATCTCCAGAACTCGTCCATCAAGGGACTGAAATCAAATTCGTCTCCTGGACTAGATGGAATATCTATCAAATTATATAAATCTTGTAGCAGTTCGCTGATAGGTCCACTGTCCCAGATAATGCCCTCATCGCTTAAAACGCATTCACTTCCAAATTGTTGGATTAAGGCATCTGTGACTCCTTAGTTTAAAAAAGGCGACAAATGCTTCTCAGAAAATTATAGACCAATTTCAATAACTTCTGTTGCTGTTAAAATTATGGAAAGGATAGTTGTCGACACTCTGCTGCCGTTTTTCATGAGTGATAATATCATCCCCACGGAGCAGCATGGCTTCATTCCAGGAAGGTCCGTCATGACGTGTCTGCTTCAGTGTATTGACCAGTGGACGAGGTCTCTGGATAGAGGTGATCCAGTTGACATAGTCTACTTGGACTTCTCTAGAGACTTTGATCGTGTTCCTCTAAGAAGAGTTCTCCACAAACTTCAGCATGTTGGTATTCGAGGAGATTTGCTACTGTGGATCAAAGGATTTCTTTCAGGAAGAGAGTTTTCAGTTAAGGTTGGTGGTGGAAGATCTGTATTCGCTACTGTAGAATAAGTGGGGTCCTCCAAGGCTCAGTGCTACATTTCTGATTTGCCTTCTTCTTTGAAATCTGCCTGCTTCTCATATGCTGATGATACAAAACTTTTCAAATTGTCCCATCTTGCATCACATCACCCTACAAAATGACTTGAACATTATTACTCGTTGGTGCGAAGACTGGCTCCTGCCACTATTTAGTGGCACGAAAAGTGTAAGGTTCTCCACTTGGGTAAAATAATCCTTATTTGGTGTTTTTCGTTAATGGTCACCGAATAGAAAGTACAGAAATGCACAACGATCTTGGAGCAATTGTATTGGCAGATTTATCCTGGAGCCATCATGTTATGCACTGTTCTAATAAGGCTAAAAGTACACTTTATTTACTTCAAAGATCTTCTCATGGATGTGATCCCTCTACTGCTGCAAAACTATACAAGACCTACGTCCGCCCAATTTTGGAGTTCTCTGGTTCAGTATGGCATCCTTGGCTAACTAAAGACGTGAATCTTTTAGAATCCTTTCAGAGAAGGGCTGCTAGGATGTCGTATGGTGTCGTGCGCCCAAGCTATGAGGAGCGCTTATCGATTATGAAGATTCCCATTTTCTTTCATAGGCGACTAAGAGGAGATCTGATAGTCGTCTACAAAATTATGCATGGCCTATTCAACAGTGACTTAAGTGACCTTTTAGAACTCAATATGAATAACTTACGTCGACATCAGATTAAGTTAGTACGTGAACGGTACCGTACGGCATCTCGCGAGCACTTCATTTCGAATAGGACCGTCAGTGTTTGGAACCGTCTAACGAATAGTGTAGTTAGTTCTGCATCAATGAATGCGTTGAAGAATTCTTTGGACAATTGGTTCATTAATAATAGTGTTGCTTAGTTCATTTCAAATCGGCCAATAATTATTTCAGATTATTTTCTTCAGCTTTTAATTTTCAGTTATCTTCAAGTATTGTTTCTCATTTTGTCATTTCACTTTTATTTTTGTCACTGAATATTTAGTGTACTCTTTACGACACTTAATAATAATAATAATGAAAGTTTGATCGCCAAAAATACACTCTAAGGCTCCAAAAAAATTTCTTGAAATCTGAGGATGATTGAACGTTTCAGTTATGTTTAATACTATAAATGTATTTTTATATTTTTTTTCCGAAGAGAAGTGTATTTTAGTTCATTTTCTTCAATTTAGTTTCGGGACCTTTTTCATCGTTGTGTGGGAAAACCACCTTTTTCAAATTCTTGAAAATAAATATTTCTCCCAAAATATTGCTTTTCTTGAACTATTTGTGTAATTCTTTTTGTCTTCATTAACCCTTGAATACTCGCGCCCTCTTTTCAAACGTATTTACTCTCGTGGTCTACGATTAAAGACCATTTTCTTTTGGCATAAATAATCGATATCGTCTATTTTGATATGTATTTGAAATGAAAAAGTTCCTTTAGTTACTTGTGATTGAAGTTATTTCAGTTTTGATGGAAAATATTGATTTTCCTCTATGGACTTGGAAAAACCAAAAGTTCCAGAATGACTTCTTTATTTGCCATATTTCAATATATTTTCCATTTACTCAAAAATACATAAATGTGAAAAGACATGCGGTATCAAACTGAAAAGAACAGATAACAAGCTAATGAAAAAAGTTTACAAGCTAAAATACTACCATTTCCATCCCTCTATGTCCCCTGAAAGAGTCAATTTTGTTCACAATGCACATATTTCCTTCATATGATTTTTACAAGCATACCTGTAGCATTTCGCACAATATTTTCATGTCAATTTATTGTCACTTCTAGGACATATGCAGCAACGTCCAACAAAATTTAGTGGCTTGTGAGGGGAAGGGGGTACGACCTCAGTAATATCTAATGGATGTCGATCGCGGCGCCTCATTTTTGCAGGTAAGTGTTCTATTGCTACCCTAAACCCGATTTGAGGATTTATGAGTTCACTAGCACATTTTCCAAGAAATCACTTAAAGATTCTCGTTGTTCTCGGCGATAAGCTTTGAGTACGCATAATGCGTTTATGCTTACAGTCATAGAAAACAGCCATAGGCCACCGACGGGTAATTCTACATCAATTTTCGTTTTGTTACAGTCTGTAATGATACCTGGTTTCTTGTCATATCTTGTCTAGCATCTATGAGTTGCAGTGATGCATTGACGATAACAATAGCACTGATTTCTTTTTATTAGGCCAATATGAAACGAGGGTGCATTCTTCCTCGAACCCCAAAATTGAAGATTTTGATTCAGTGCTTTTACTTGGTAGGTATTTTGTAAGAATTTCCTGTTTATTCCTTCGTAATGTATCAATATATGTTAATTTATGTTTTCTCAGTAATACTCAACAAGTGGTAAGCTACTGATCCAATAAGAATAGAATAAGAATAAGAATAATAATTAATTTCGTACTTTTGACCCATAAGGATGTAGATGTCATTTGAAATAGATACTTGGTACAGCTTGCTTACAAAATAAAAACATCGAAATACATGAAAAAATCATCGCAAAATCATTGCACAAGTGATGAAAGTTACAATAACTTATCCATACTTTAGAATTCATGGAAGGAGTAGAGTGCTCTTCCAATCAAATAATCTTTTATGGCAGCTCTGAACCTTTCGTAGTGTCTTATTGACTTTAGCTCACCTGTCAATCTACTGTAAAAGTAGAGTAAAAAAGAGGCGATTTTCTGTACATTGTGGTTTTATGCATAGACACTGGCAGGACATCACAACTCCGTGTCCCATAATTATGGAAATGATTTAATTTCTGCAGTTCTCTTTGTTGCGAAAGATACAGCCTTGAGAACGAATACAGATGGAAAGGTCCAAACTTGCTGCTATTTGAAAACATTACAGCATGGTTCTAAAGGAGCCAGGCCAAACATTAAACGAAGAATTCTCGTCTGTATTATGAAGACTCTGGTCCAATGAACAGAACTGCCCCAGAGCAAAGCATCATAATCTAAATAGCTATGACCTATAGAGTAGTAAACACTTTTGAGCCCATAACGATCAACTCTCGACTTCATTTGTAGAAGTGCAAAACACCTTTTGTTCAATTGTTTACATACAAAGTAGACATGTTCATCCCAAGACAAATGAGATTCGACGTTAACACCAAGATATTTGGCCACAGTAGCAAATTGAGACTCAATGAAAAGCAGAGGCTTTCTATTGCAAAAATTAAAGAGAACAGTTTTATCATTAGGAATTATTAGTCTTTTTTATTGCACCAGTCAGTCATCACCTCTATAACTCCATGCAGCGCAACCTGAACCTCCTCAGGAGTCCTGACACCACAACAGCTGTATCATCAGCAAATATTACTACTTGGCCATTGGTAATGATGTTGGGCAAATTATTGATGAACACGATAAATGAAAGTAGTCCCAGGACAGACCCCTGAGGAACTCCAGAACTCACGTCCCTGGTTGCCGAAAATGAATTTGATACCTTTACAACAATTTTCAAGATAGGATTCAATCCATCGTAAGCACACACGTTTATTGCCCATATGATAATACTTGTTTAGAGCAACTTTCTTCAACATCAAGTCAAATGCACGACAGATACCAAATAATACACAGCCAATACCATCTAGTTCCTCATATATGATATTGAAAAGATGGTAAGATGCCGTTTCAGTAGATTTACCTTTTCTAAAACCATGTTGGGCATACGATATTATTTCAAACGGATTCAGAAACCCCATAATTTGGTCGTACATCAAAGATTCAATAACCTTGGAAATCACACTCAGAATAGGAATCTGTCTGAATTTAGAAATGCTAGTCTGATCACCTTTCTTTGGTACCGGCACAATATTTGCCTTTTTGAGTACCGGGCGAAAGACACCCTCCTTAATCGATCTATTAATCAATTTAGCAAGAGGGAGATGATAAACTTTTGATCAATATGGAACCCAGATCATCTGAACCACAATTTTTTGTCGTTACCAATTCAGCAATGACGTTGAAAACTATTGCCTGAGCAACCGAATGTACGAATAATGTTTCACAGTTGAGTTCCTGACACGTAGAGGGCAAGGATAAATTCATGCCAAAGTGATTAAGGAGCAAAGCATCTTCCGTATTAGAGAAATGTTCCACAAATGCATCAGGAACTTTCTCCCGGTCGGTCACCATATAACCGTTCAACACAAGCTTCAGATCACGAGACCCTTATATCCCTATTTAGCTGCTACTTTACAATTTTCCAAATTTCATTATACTTATTGGATAAACTATTAATCCTGCTGAAGAAGTATCGTTGTTTGGCTCGAAATATAGATTTTTTATGTTAGTTTTTCTTCTTTCTTAATGAATATTCTGCCTTCAATTCAGGGTACGCAGATAACAGCCAATGCATATTACGCAGCTCAATACTTTCACGGACAATGTAGGGAGTGATCCAGCGCTTATGTTTTCACTCATTTTAAGAATACGATCAGACGCTGGGCAGAATTAATTCAGATATCACTGTATAATTTCTACAAATGCTTCAAAAGCTGACTCGACCGACAACCTATCCACAAACTCCCATTTATCCTTAACTGTCATTAATGATTCAAAGAGACTGAAAAAATTCTGCTCCCAAAGATTTTTCCTATATGTCACAATAGTTTTCACAGGTGACGATTTTTTCGAAAATATTTTAAGTTCACATATAATTGCCAGGCGATCCGACAAATTGAAATTATGAATTCTAACCTTGAAGCCATCTACAGGCACATTCGAAACAATATAATCTATTACAGATTTACTCGTATAGCCCCTTTGATCAGTAAACACCCTAGTATACATGTACGAGATATTTTTGAGTTAAAAGGAACTGAAGATATCGACTAAGTTTTGTTGTTACAATTACTATCAAAATTTATATTGAAATCACTAGTAAGGATAATGAAATCACATTTACGTGAAACTTGAATCAAAATTTCGCTTAGCGTGTTTAAAAATGGTTAACATCCCCACTACATTGACCGTAGGTACTCAAAATACATGTTGTTCTGTCATTTGAAACGTCAATAATTGTCTCCGCTAACAATACGATTGGTACCGAAAATTGAATTGAACAATAGGAGCAGAATGTCTTCACCAGAGTAATTTTCACTATATGGACCTTCAGGTTGCATCCCTACATAGAATTCCAAAATAAACATGTATAATGTTTTTGTATCAACAAGAGCAAACATTTTGATATCATATTTGGCTGGCTTACATGGTATATATTGTTTGAAGCCACGTCTGCCTCTGAAAGCTACAAGTTTTTCGTCACTTGGTGTAACATTTTCAAAACTTCCCGAATAGGAGCCAACTTATCCAGCTCGCGTCTCTTCTCTCAGTTTCTGTATCGTCGAATCTAATACACCTTGAACTACTGAAAGTGCCAATGAGGAACGAAATTCCTATAAACGCACTCATTTTCCTTTCATCAGTTTTTTCGCTTCCCAAATCCTGCCAAATTTGTTTTAACATTTTCTATATATATGTTTGTTGACACCGTTATAAATCGAACAATTATATGGTTTACGAACAATTTAAGACACTGGATTTCGGTTGATGCATTACGAGCATTACCCTTCGTTCCAGAGAGTTGTCTCATAATATTATGGGAACGAACTCGAATTTGAGGGCTCGGTGAAGCTTTCCTCCATTCTGTTGTTCTGTCTTTTCCTACGTAATAAGTGGACGAACGGCTTGAACTGGAATCATTTTCTTCAACCGAAAGTTCTGCATCCTTTATTACATTCTGCGCTTAATCTGTGCCATGGATGCTCTCCTCAACAACATCTTGTTCAGCATTATCGTCTGTTTCATCATCGTTTTCATCAGAGGAATTTTACAAATCACTAGGAAGTTCATTAAACCACGCTTACCAGACATTAGGATCTTTTCTGGACTGAACGCCTCATCTTTTGTTCAGACATACTTCTTTCTTTTGAAAGAAGTATGAACTTCATACTTCTTTCAAAGAAAGAAGTATGAACTGACTCGAATCACAAAGTAAAACGTGAATGCTCGTGTGGTCTACAATCGTAGACCAGTCATATTCAGAAGTAAATAACTTCAAAACGAATCGCTAATACTCTCAATAATATACTGATATTACTAAATATTTAAGTTTTCTACAGCTACTTAAGAGTAGGCGCGCGCAACAAAAATAGTCTACCAATGAACGTCATCCAAAATGGCATGGTCTATGAAAGTAGACCACTAGTAACGGAGGGTTAAAGATGTAAACTCTTTGCCAAATATAAAAATGGGAATTTTTATGTAAGAATGTTTTTCTTTCGAAAACAAAAAGTATTACACCGTTCTACTTTTGTTTCTTTAGATTTGGGATCACATATTTACTGATATTAAACTTCTCAAACTTAAAAAATCATCTATGATCACCTTCATCCGTATATGAGGTAATTACAATCATTAAAAGGACAATAATAGTTAGCCTCGCCTCATTATTGTCACATAGGTAAGCTCGTTGCGAATACCATCCTGTCCAGTTAGCGTGTATCAAAAAGCCACAAGAATTGAATCTGTACCATGACTCATTGTTACGACCAAATTCGCAAGAAATAATAAAAACACACAAACAAAACTTTTTTGGGAATAACTCTTAAGAGCCCTATACACTATACATTCAGTTGGATAGAAGATGATCGTATGGCTGTCGACTGTGGCCACTCACACGCTTATCAATTATTCTGAAGACCTTGGATTGCAGTTCGTATAAACCACTACGCGACCCCTTTACAGGATGAAAAATTCTCACGAACCCTTAAGGCATATACAGACGAAACTTTATTAAATGAGAATGTTTACGATTTTTTCTAATTTGATACCTATCCACAAGTGGAAAGAAGTAATCTATGCCTACCCTTACGGGAAAAGGCGTGATTTATATGTATGTATATATGATACCTATCTATCAATTATTTTTCTGTATGCAAGGGGCGCGAAAGCTTTGAAAGTAAGAAGCTACGAGCAAACTTGGTAGCCTGCGTGCTAGCACAGAATGGATTTTCGTTTCAACTCTGACTCTCAGTTCGCGGCAGGCTAGTGTTGAGCAGAGAAAATATCCATTAAGAAGGCCGAGTTACAGACCACAACATTCAACACCCCCTCAAGGTCCCCACCTATCTATCTAGTCCCCCATAATACATATATATGGCACTAATTTAACCACGCTTCAAAGTGTCAAACTCTCTCAATCAAACTTCAATCGATAAAATGCCGATAAATGTCAAATTCTGTCAATGTCAATGTTTTCAGTTTTCTTTTTGCGGTTTGCGCTCCTAAAATCATTTTCTTTTCAGATGTTTCCGTTGCTGGTGTCTCCGAATCAAATTCAGTAATTCTCTTGAAAAATTTATGGTAAGTAAATTGAATTTGTGAAGTTTTGGCTGATACTTTGTGCAGCTTTAGCTTGAATGATTCTACGGTACCTAAATTGGATAATCTCCAATTCTTATCGGTTTTCTCTTTGATTTTGAGGTTCACCCTTTGGCGTTCTGCTGAAAAGGACTATGCCATAGAAGAGGACCCCTGTAAATGGCGAGGAAAGAAAGGTAGGCGAGGAAGTCTTTTTTCGAGATACGAAGGGTTCAAGTGATTTTCATTACGGTCGTTCCACCCGGATCCTTTAGAAAATTTATTTTGTAGTATAAGAGAGCATGGAGTAGGGAACCCAAATCCTACTTACCACCAATTTATTGCTGCTTTAAAAACATCTGTCATAAATGGCTTAACATCGCCCTGATTCATGAAAATTGTAAAAGAGATGATTGCCAGAATTTGAATGATTTATCTTTTTTTGCAGACTAGCTCACATATTCACTCATTCTGATGATTCAGAACCTTATGTTTATGAAGAATATAATGAGATCTTTGGATATCTACCAACACCTATAACTGAAAATTACGCTACCTATTATGTGTTTTGCGAAAAATTAAAAACCAGAATGTCAAGTATGTAATTAAAACTTTCTTGCGAAGTGCCCGAACAACCACACATTTTATTACATTCAAGGAATTTTTTCATAATTAGTTTAAGCTAACTTATCCTTCAGTAAAAATTCTCAATTCTTAAAAGACATTCACAATATATTCTACTTATTCCTGAATAGTCAGGAGCATCAGGAAAATCTTTCTCAAGTTGATTTTCGTCTGTTACATTCGGTGAAAAATGAAATTTTTGAAACGGTTACTCGTCTTCTAATTGTTGAATTCATTAAGGATAAGGCATAGGAAATTGTGACTTCTGGGACTGAAAACAGATCCAAAAGGTTCAGAAATAAGTAGGGCATCACTCTTTGATGGTTCATTCATAGGTGTTTATTGTGACTTTAAAGAGCTAGTTATCTACACTCTACTATGTGGGTGTTATTTATTTACCATCGATCTTATACGATCGGTGGACTACACACGCTGTTTCATCTGGGCTTTACACCTTTTATAATTCATAAACATGTTTTCTAGTCTGTGTTATCATTTATTTTCCTCTATGGACCTTTTACCCTCATGGGGAAATAAATTGATCTGTGACCAAATAATTGAATTTTTTGGGTCCTTTACACCCTACATTCCTATTGTTATTTATAATTCATGTTTATGTTGTGATACATACATTGTTATTAATCCAAGATTCTCAAGATTAGTAATGAAATTCATTTAAATAAAAAATTTTCTGGTACAGTTAGTACTGCGTTTTTTCTATTTTCGGAAGCAGTATAGAGTAACTGCTATGAAGATGGCAGTGAAGGCAGTTTACCCCCAACGGGGGACCAATGGTAGCAATGGAGAACCAATATTAGTGACTGAGAACAATATCTCAGAATTCCATTTTTATCTTGAATGTTAAAATGTTCCTATTTTCTGTGTTATGTGATTTTTATTTTCGATTCACATGTATTAAGAATTTATTTCACTTGGAAATGTTTTGCTACATTCTCTGTATATATGGTTTAAGAGATATTTTATTGTGAAATAAAAGTGTTATTGTGAAAAAATACTAATGATTTTCTCAAATTTTGAACAGTATAATTAAGGCAGAAATAATCTGCATCGATTAGACTGCATTTCCGTCAAGTTAAACTCGATCGTGGGACATCTAGAATTCAAATAAGGTGCCATTCGGTTTAGTTTTCCATGATAGCACGCGTGACGCTAGTTTCTATGCAGAGTTGGACATATTGGTTCCTATGCCGGGGGCACTGAGTTTTTATTTCTCATTAGGGTCTGTTGTGTGGTGTTGATTTTTGGCGTGAAAAATTACCGTGTTATTGTTTTGTATTTTCACTGGCTTGACCCAATCGAAAAATGGATAAGTATTCAAAAGATCGCAGCCTTCAACATCAGATACGAATATTAGAGGTGAAGGTGAATCAAACCGAACGAAAATAGATATTATGGCGAGAATTAGTTAAGTTACGGGTTTACTGTCATAATAACACTCAATGTGTATTATGCGGCGATGTTTTATCTTGTGAGAGTCAAAACTTCTTCGGCATCTCACGACCAAGCATCAAAAATAAGCTGATAAGCCATTGAAATTTTGAAGGAAAATTGAAAGCTCTGAGTCAGCAAAAAATACTATGGTTCAGGTAATAAAAAGTGTAGCCCTAGTCTAGTTTTTTACCAAAGTAGAGTTGTAAAATGCATAAGTCCAATCAAGTGAAGTCCAGCCTTTCAATAATCATTGTTTCTTAGTAGGTATTGATGTATTTGATAATTTATTCCTCCAATAGCTTTATTTATTTAGTGTTTGCATTGTGCTGAAATTAATTGCAAGGTAATGTTCGTGTGCAAGGCTTGTGCGCTTTTTATTTGTGAGTCATGTGGTGATTTTATATATTATATTGTTCTATTTGTTTAAGGTCTCCAGCGTAAATGACTCAGCATTACTAGCTAGCTATGAAGTCACATATTGAGTTGCTATAGCAGAGAAGCCGCAGACAATTGCAGAAAATCAGCAAGCAGATGGCAAGCGTTAAAAACCATACTTTGATTGAATTTTCTGGAACTTGTTACTTGGACTTTCTAGAACTTGTTACTTGGATAAACTGGAACTTGTTACTTGGATTTTCTGGAACTTGTCACTTGAATTTTCTGGAATATGTTGTTTGAATTTTCGATAAGTTGTTACTTGGATTCTCTGGATCTCGTTGCTTTGATTATTAGGTCGATTTGGCAGTGTAGTTATCCAAATGTGGTACAATATTTCGGAATATACTTCATTGTGTTCTGGACCTGGTAGGTTTCTGTTAAATTGTTTTCACTATTTCTTCTTCAAGTACCCTGCTCGGTCCACTGAACGTTAACGATTACTGTGGAAAGTGCATCTCTATCTTCTGCGATTCTAAAAAGGTCGCCTGCATTTCGAATGCCACCACGCTCTTATGTTACTAAGCCATAACATCTGTTTTCGACTCACACCACATCTTCCTTCTATTTTCCCTTTCATGATCAACTGAAACAAGCGGTATTTGTCTCTCGTATTATATGACCCAGATAAGATATTTAGCGTCATTTTATAGTTTTCAATAGTTGTATTTCTGTTCTTGCACGACCAAGAACATCTTCGTTAGTAATTAAAGCGATCCAGGAATACGCAACATACTTCTGTGGACCACATGTCAAAGGTCTCCAGACGATTAATCGTGCGTACTTTGAAGGTCCAGCTATTTGCACCGTATGCATAATCTGAAAGCAATGTCAGGCTGTATCAATACGACACTATCTCAGTATAGGGATCTAATTGCTCTGTCAAAATACTTCCCAAATACTTATATTTCTTAACTCTTTCTAGTTGAAAATTATTCAGAAACAGCTTATAAATATTTATGTTAAGACCATAATTTGTTCCCACTGTATTGATTTCATTCAATTATTCTTGAAAATACTCAATTTAATCACATAAGACAACTGGGTCGTCTGCGTATCTAATAGTATTAGCAGGACGCCATTTACCTTCACTCCATGGTCCACATCTTCCAAAGCCTCCTTAAATATTCGGCCTGAGTAGAGGTTAAAAAGTAGGGTGGAGGATCAATCCTGCCGGACTTCCATACGTACCTCCGCTGTCTGTCTCCAGTATAGGTTCTCATTTTTCGTATATCTCGGCTGTCCAGTTGTGTTTCCCGAAGGACTGATATCAGCTTAGAGTGAAGCACTCTAACGAATGCCTTCTCATAATCTATGAAACAGGCAAGAACATCTTTACGTTGATCTCTGGAGTAGGACGTAATATCAAACAAAGCCTCACAAGTTCCGAAAGAATTCCTGAAACCCATCTGAGCGTTTTCAAGATCGAATTCACACTTGCGGCAGATTCTGGCATGTATAATTCGTAAAATGTCTTCAATAAATGACACATCAGACTTATCAAGCGAAAGTCACTGCATTTTTAGGTCTGGGTTATTTGGAGATTGAAGGGTGCTTCAACGATAACTAAATAGAGGTTTTATCTACCAAGGTATTCATTTCTGATCAAAACGCAAGCACATGTCAATTTTTGTTTTAAGGGACACATCTTTTGGGGTACAACACTTGTTTAAAATATCAACCCCTGAGCGGGGTTGCAATCTTTGAACACTTTGAATAGGGAAGATAGATACTAAAAAAAGGGTTATCTTTGTCTACATTGCCTTGAAGGAATTTCCATTTTTAATTGAAAACTGTGAAAGATACAGAGTGAGCAACTGAAAGATAGGGAAGACTATTACCCTGTGACTATTCAAGTTTCAGTGAGGTGAAATGAAACAGATCCATGCTGATCAAAGGCATTCATCATCAAGTACCATCCTCATCTCGAATTTCAACCCCCGGAGCAGGGGTGACAACCCTTGAAAATTTGGAAGAGGGTACATGGGTCGAGTGATACCTCGAAAGAAAGGTATTATCTTTGTCTGTATCCCCGTGAACGAATTTTCATTTTTGATTGAAAACTGTAGAAGATACAGAGTAAGCCGCTGAAAAATAGAGAAGACTATCGCCCCAAGACTATTGGAGTCTTAGTGCTAAAAACTGGAATAGATTCATTTTAGATAAAAAGCTGTCATCTTCCGAGATCACCCTCATCTTGAATTTCAACCCTTAGAGCAGGGGTAATATTTTAATCCAGTGATACCTTTCAAGTAAAGAATTTCGGTTGCCTTCATGACTGCTCGCAATTTTCATTGAGTTCCATAGGAGCTAGAGGACGCAAAACGGAAACATGACTAAAGATGCAATGCATGGTATACCATCTATCTTCGACCAGTATCAAGCAGGGGTTGATTTTCTGAATAAACACCTTTGACAGACAGTTACTCGTTTCAGACATCTTGTTTCAAATGTAATAGATAAAAAACTAATACAATGGCTGAAAATAAAGAGGAGAATAAACGAAACGAGAAAATTAACGAGTAGAAGTTGTACTTTATTACCCGATAAAATCAACGGACCTGAAGTCACTAAAACTCAACGTGAATGTTCGAATTGGTGGCCACCAACCTCCATGCACATAAACTAATTTTGGGTGAAACGGGCATTCTGTAAAATTTCAGGTGTGATTTGGTTACACTCATTGACGATGCGCTGTCTCAGGTCGTTCAAATCAGCAGGTTCAGCTTTATAGATTATACTTTTGAGGTGGCCCCATAGGAAAAAGTCTAATAGACTGAGATCCGGAGATCGTGGGGGCCATTCCGTTGGGCTTCTCCTTCCAGTCCAATGACCAGGAAAATGATCATCCACAAATACTCGAACTTGTTGTGCAAAATGCAGGGCGCTCCATCCTGCTGAAAACAACCTCGTTCTCCGAATAGGGTCATTCCCAATGATCTCCGTTTTTGCTGGGTTGATAAATTCTTCCGATAGTGAATAATACAACTCTCCGGTAGGATTTCCAGAAATGAAAAACGGTCCAATGAGGTGATCGCCATAAATACCAACCCAAACATTTAGTTTTTGAAGTTATTGAGTGTGAATTTCGTGGAATATTTGCGGCTTAGAATCTGCCTAATAACGGCAATTATGGCAGTTCTTGAACTAATTTGATTTTATATGGATGAAACTTGTGCCCTTCAGAATGCGGAAAATACTCGTTTGGTTTACACCACTTACATTTGCCAATTTCCGCAGGCTTAGGGTAGGATCAACCACCGCTTGACCAAGCACCGCCACTTCCACAGCTTCATTTGTTTCTGGCCGCTTCTTATTTTGCACCGATCCAGTTTTACGAAATTTGGCAACTAATTCTGGAACATAGCTTCGTGGCGTTGTTTGAAGATATTGGCTGTTCTGTTCGCCTAACTATCAGAACTGAAAAATAGTTCAATCATTTCAACCCTCTCAGCTATCGAGTAAACCATGACGATTTTATGAAAACTAAATTTCGAATAGAAGAGAAACTATTGTGATGAATGCAACAGAATTTACACAACTAATGTGCAATAAAATTAGGACGATGAAAATGAATACAAAAGGTACGAAAACATTGAGAATCAATTTTTTGTTGAAGAAATCTGATCTTTGTAATATCTGCGTTCCTGATTCGCAGTGTTGATTCGTAAATAATTGTCATTTCACAAGAGGACGATGATCATACAGTATCACCTGTGAAAACAAAAAGTTTCCGTTTAGTCAACTTATAAAAATGCATGTACATGTGAACCCAACTCTAGATGCATTGCTCGCATATCGTACAACGAATGTTCAAAGATCAATGGAGTTACTATGACTGATAGTTTTATCGTTTTCTTTCAAGATTCATAATCCTTCATAATCATTCCAATGTTTCAGCTGCTCACCCAGTAACTTTGATGGATAACGAAAACTTGCACACCATTGTTAAGACAAACAAAAATCCTTTCTCAGAAGGTTATAACTGGACCTATATTCTACTTTAAAAATAACACAGGGTGGTCACCCCTGCTTTAGGGGTTGAAATTCGAGTTGTGAATGGTATTTCGGATGATGACAGCCTTTGATCTGGAATGAATCTGTTCCATTTTTTTGCACTAATACTTGAATAGCTCAGGGCGATAGGTAGTCTCCTATATTTCTCCGTAGCTCACTCTGTATCTTCTACAGTTTTCTATCAATTATGAAAATTCTTTCACGCGAATTCAGACAAAGATAATATCTTTCTTTCGAGTTATCACTCGACCCATCTACCCTCTTCCAAATTTTCAGGGGTTGTCACCCCTGCTCCAGGGGTTGACAATCGAGATGAGGATGGTACTTGATGATGACTGCCATTGATCAGCATGGATCTGTTCCATTTAGCTCACTGAAACTTGATTAGTTTCAGGAAGTAGTCTTCCTATCTTTCAGTTGCTAACCCTGTATCTTTTACAGTTTTCAATTCATAATGGAAATTGGTTCAAGGCGATGTAGACAAAAATATCTTATTTCTTTTGAGTCATCATTCGACCCATCTTCCCCAATTCGAAATATTCAAGGATTGCAACCCTCGCTTAGGTGGTTGATATTTCATGCAAGTTTTGTACCCCAAAAGATGTCTCCCTTGAAACAAAAATTAACCTGTTTCTGCATTTTGATCAGAAGTGAATATCTTGGTAGATATAGCCTCTAATTAGCTTTCGTTGAAGCACCCTGTATATCGAGTTGAATTGTTTTGTGACTAGTTTAATGTTACTCTCGTCTATGACTTTCAGTATCTCTGTCGGTATTTGATCCGGGCCTGGTGATTTTCGGCTAGGTGCCATATAGATGGCATGTAGTACTTCCTCGTAAAGTATTTCTGGGTCTTCCATATTTGCTTCGCTATTTGGCAAGGGGTCTGTCGTCATAAAATAATTCATTCATATAGTTTTCCCATGTGTGTCTGATTTCCTTCTCATCTATTTTAGATAGATTTTATGAATCAAACAGAGCAGTTGGTTGTGATTCCTTGTGTATACCAGAAATATCTTTTAGTTTTTTATGCATGAGGAAATAATCATACTTTCTCTCAAGTTCCTCCATTTCTCGGCACATTTCTTCCATCCATCTTTCCTTGACTTTCTTGACTTCGTACTTGATGATCTTCTGCAGTCTTTTAGATCTTTTAAATTCTTGTTTGTTACTTTTAATTTGTCTTCTCCTTTTCATCAGCGCCAAGATATAGTCATTCATCCACCTTTTTTCCCTGATATTCCTTGATGGCTGTAGGTGACTTTTACATGTCTTGTCTCAATATTTAGTTACAGAATAATATCCCAGTCCTGACATCAGTTTTAAATGGATCGGGTTTCTCAGTCATGTCTTTTTTGTTAAATACAAAAGTCTAATGAATGTAAACAGTTACATTAATTTTCACCCAACACTACTTTTGATCACAGGAGAAAATGTATATTTGTAAGTCGTGGTTATGACAACTACCCTGAATTTGAACCGAACTTAACGGTAGAATGAATATTGAAATATATATATATATATATATATATATATATATATATATATATATATATATATATATATATATGGAACATCCTGTAGAGTCTTTCATATTTTGAGTTTGAACTCACTAAAGTACTTCATATTACTGCGCAAAAACAATTTCAAAATCGGCTTAATCTTCCGTGGCAAATGTAGTAAGGTATATTATAGCATTGGAAATTTAATTCAATTTTCCGACCACTGTGTTAACCTAGATTGAAGGATAATTCCTGAATTCATTTAAAGTTCAATGAAATTTGTATTTACATTTGATCTAGTTTTTATTTCAACCTGAAGTGATCTCATTAAATTTTCACGCAAGTTTCAGCACGTACTCGTAGATGTACTGAAACGTTTCTATTCAGGTCTCAAGTGTTGAAAACTTTTTCCTCTGGTATGATAATAATACTCGAAAATTTATATCCGCTCTTCTGAAGAATAACCCATTTTCATAGGAAATTTTTGTTATTTGTAGGAATATAAGAGGTTTTACATTTAAGACTTTTGCCGAATTATTTCAAGCAAATATGAAACTTCATTAAATTAGGTAGGTAGTTTTTCTTGATCGAGAAATGAAGTTCACTAAATGGACTCAATTCATTACTAATTCATAACTTGTTATAGAAGTCTTACTAATGGTTTGGTGAAACATTTGCACTGAATAATCAAAAGTTGAAGAAAGAACACTGGGATTTAGTTTCTCAAAATATGATACATAGAAGAAAATTTCATTCACACTTATCTATTTTATTCTTAACTCGGTTCGACGACACAGTGACTTGTAACATGCACAAGTGAACTTTAAATGTTGCTTCTATTGGTCTTCTATTCCTACTTTTCACTTTCTTACTTCGATCGAACTATATCGCGATCTCATCCTCGACTACGTTATTTTTTCCTTCGCTATAATTTTCCTATTATTTTATAGTTCTTTATCCCTTCCAATTTCCTTTGAGTCTGTCGATTGAATTGATTCATTTGATGCGAATATAACCTCAAGGAAGAATTTAAGATTGAATTTTTAATTTTGTCTAGTTAAGAATTTGATGAGGTTTCAAAGAAATATCAAAAGGAGAAGTGTCTATTTAATAACTAAGTTTGAAGTTTGCAAAGAAGATTGCTTGTCTACCTGTAAATAGTTCGGGGTAAGTAATTTTTTCTTTCAAGTCCACGTAGTTTCTTCAATTTTCCGATTTCTCCTAAATATCTCAACATCATCGTTATTGAATTTTTCTTGTGGTTTTGTTCTTTTCCTTTTCACTTCACTGCGCCACGTTCTGTTAAAATTGTTTTAAGTTAAAACATAGTAATTTTCTTCGAAGAATTCTAACTAGACAGAACGGGTGCATTGAGAGGGTGATAATACATTCTGTCGAAAAGTACTGGCAATCGGTCAACGAAACACAAAATATTTCTTTTTCATCCAAATTTATTGTATCACCTTCAAAATAGGCCCGTTCTGAAATGAAGGGCAGTGAATAATCCATTCATCACTCCCCTCTACAACTAAACGAGCTCTGCAGTGAAGCGGAGGACATCTGGGTGTCGATTGGTGTGAATGGGGCAAGATTATTTTTATGTTGTGTATACATCACTCCTGGTGATTCAACAGCCTGTATTTCATTCGCTAGTAAGTTGACGATCAACAAGAGTAAAATTGGTGACAGTGCCTTTTTCGTGTGTGGTGACTTCAATTGCCCAACTGTGTCTTGGGTTGATAACGGTAGTTTTCTAGCACCTACTAATGTTGAATTCAAGTTCTCATCTATTATTGATACTTTGTCCTTTGGAGAGTTGATGCAATTCAACAATTATCTCAATAATACTGGTAGAGTCCTCGATCTTTCTATGCAACAAACATTTTATTTCAAATTCAATACGGGCAACTGCGCCATTCGTTCTGATGATTCTTATCATTCTTTTCTTGATTTTAAAGTCAATTTCACTCGAAAGTGCTACATAAAACCAACGAAGCAATCTTATTCTGATTTCAAAAACGCTGATTATAATAAAATCAATGATGAAACCTCAAAAACACATTGGTCATCTACATTTGAGTATGGGTGCGTGAATCAGAATATACAAAAGCTTAATAGTAACTTAACTGATTCAATAAATAAATTTCTTCCGAGTGAAACCAAAGACAAAAACTTTGCACAGTTTCTCTTATGTAAAACCATAAGAATTGTCAAAAAGAAGCAAAAGTTTCACAAAATTTGGTAAATTAGCAACGCTATTAATGAGTTTGATTTTTCAAACAACTTCGTTCTCACTCTAGGTAACTCATAGCGTTAGATTACAATATACAGGGTGCTTCAATGAAAACTGAATAGAGGCTAAATCAACCAAGATATTCATTCCTGATTCAAACGCAAAACAAGTCAACTTTTGTTTCAAGGAGGACATCTTTTGGGGTACAAAACAATCTGAAAAATCAACCCCTAAGTGGGGTTGCAATACTGAACATTTTGATCTCAGTGAAGTAAAATGGAACAGATCCATGCTGATCATTGTCATCATCATCAAGTACCTTTCGTCTCGAATTTCAACCCCAAGAGCAAGGATGACCACCTTGAAATTTGGAAGAGTGTAGATGGGTCGAGTGATACCTCAAAAGACAGGTGTTATCTTTGTCTGCATCCCCGTGAACGAATTTTGATTGAACTATAGAAGATACAGAGTGAGCTACTAAAAATAGAGGAGACTATCTGTCGCTCTGAGCTATTCATATTAGTGCAAAAATGGAACAAATTCATTCTAGATCAAAGGCTGTCATCTTTCATCTAAATGAATCTATTCCAGTTTTTCGCACTGATACTCCTATAGTCTTGGGGCGATAGTCTTCTCTATTTTTCAGTGTCTCACTCTGTATCTTCTACAGTTTTCAATCAAAAATGAAAATTCTTTCACGGGAATGCAGACAAAGATAATACCTTTCTTTCGAGTTATCACTCGACCCATCTACCCTCTTCCAAATTTTCAAGGGTTGTCACCCCTGCTCCAGGGGTTAAAATTCGAGATGAGGATGTTACTTGATGATGACTGCCATTGATCAGCATGGATCTGTTACATTTTACTTCACTGAAACTTGAACATTCTCAGGGAAATTGTCCTCCTCTCTTTCAGTTGCTCACCCTGTATCTTTTACAGTTTTCAATTAAAAATGGAAATTCGTTCAATGAAACATAGACAAAGATACCACCTTCCTTTTGAGTCATCACTCGACCCATCTTCCTTATTCGAAATGTTAAAGAATTGCAACCTCCACTTAGGGAGTTGATATTTAAGCCCTTCACCTCTATTGAATCTCTTCAGGGAACAATCTATTCCTCAATTTTATTGGATATACCTGTCATCAATAACCACTCAAGAAGGAGCAACTCAATAAGCTTTTAATTACTTAAGAACATTTGTATTTATATTCTCATTTTTATTTTCTCTACATTCATTCGTCTGAAGAAGCTACGGTGTAGAGAAACGCGTTACGAATCACAATTATTAAGTAAAATTCCTAAAACATATTACTCGTTTTTATTATTGATCATTCATTTAATCTTTTCAAGAGACGCGGATATTCTTTTTTACTTACCGCTACCAGATCCAGTAACATCTTCAAAACTTTCGGAATTATAAGTTGGGAATTTTGATGAAGTTGACGCGAGTGGAATATCTGAAATTAACCAAAATGAAGAAATGTTTAATTTTTCCAGTTCAACTTCATAAATACCATTAGATAACAGGTTAATAGCTGTATTCTTCCATGATTTCGTGTTGATATTGCCATCGGTTGGAGAAAAGTGAAAACTAGCGGAGTATCATTTGAAATCAGAAATATTCAAAATAAAACTCACTTTCAATTATTCCAGCATTTCTCCGCAGCTCCGCCAGAAATTCAACTCTCATTGAAGACAACACACTTCACAAAACAAAATCTGACACGATACTGATCTAATCACGTCTATGATATGATAATTTCCAATTGCTAGTTTGCAGGTTGCAACTTGCTTTAGTGTAAACTGAGATAAGTGGAAGAATATTTAGTGCAAACTGAGACAACTTTAATTGTCTCCTTCTACACAAAACGATTCACTTATGCTCAACAAGATAACTTACATATCTCCAAATGTACTTACGAAATCTAGTTCACTCTCAATGAACATTTCAATAATATACTGTTAGTATTCAGTTAGACGTATCTCTGTTTGATATAGGATTTGCCACTATTTGAAGATACCATTTCCGAAGGTATCTCAAATTGCACATTTTCGACTTATTTCACTTTGCAAACACAAAAGCGATATCTCCTTCAAATAATGGCAGGGAGAAAGCCCTATGGATAAACGTATTTATGAGATTTTGTTTGTGTTCAGTCATAAGGAATGCAAATAACATTGAAGGTGGGTTTTCGATATATATTGTCAACACCCTATTGGTGATCGAGAACCAAATAATGAAAGAGTCAGTGAAAAAAATTAAATAATTATTTACAATTAGCAAGAAAAATAAAAGATCATGAATAAAAAATATATCAATATGAATATCAATATAAACATTAACAGTTTTGTTAGGGATGAAATCCAATAAATTACCTCAATAGATTTGACGGCTTCATTATTTCTCGGTACACTAAAAACACCAAACCTTACTGATGGATGCATCAACTTATTTGAATGATTTAACTGAGAAAACTAGGTCGAATACTAATTAATTCATTCATTGCCGCTCCTCTGATGAAACAGGCCTTTTAATCTTCTCGGCAAACTTTCTCACTCTCCTTTTCTGATACTAAAAGTGCACTAGCTTCATTTTATCAATTTCTCGGGTCGACGTAGATTTTAGAAATCTTGCAAACTAATTATTTACTAAAACCACCTGTTGATTCATTTTGCAATGCTACAGTCTTCGCAGCGTGAGAACGTCGGGACTGAAAGATGTTGAATCATGAATTTTCAGGAAAATAAGTGTCGGATTATTTCAGCTTGATATCGATCGACACTTGTAATTATAATAGGAAATGACAATTTTGAATCGAGTAAATTTTACGAAAAGTAAATGTTAGGCTTACGAGAATCTTATGAATGTGGATAAGAAATTATATTTAAAGAGTCATTTTGGTTTCTGGGTGTTCTAATGTACCATATTTGTCAATTCAAAACTTAGTGTGTTATTTTTATGAGTGATTTTTGGATCTAAAAGTGAATCTAATTAACGAATTCTCCTCTATTTCGGATTCAATTTTGGCATGAATAATAATATTGATAAAAATTCTCAATAGAACAGAATACGGATTTAGGTAAAAGCACATAATCTCCCACCAGCTGTATATGGATGACAACAAATTATATGCTTCGAATAATAGTCAATTGGATCATCTGCTGAGAGATGTCAGTAAGTTTTCGGCAGATGTTCATATGAAATTCGGGATTGAAAATGTAAAACTCTGAACATTCAAAGAGGGAAAGTCATAGATGGTGGAACAAAACTCCCAAATGGTGATATTATACAGTGTATGAAAGATTGCGAAACGTACAAATATCTGGGATACCAACAACCAGATTGCTTGACCAAAAATTGTCAAAGGAGAAGATTCTTTCAGAGTACAGTCAGCGTCTGAAGACTGTTCTGAAGTTAATGTTGAACTCGGGGAATCTAGTCGAAGCAATTGACACCTACGCCATTCCAGTGTTGCTTTACTCAATTCGAATAATCAGATTGACTAAGACAGAACTGGATGATATTAAAGGCAAACTCGAACGATGCTTACAAAGCATAATAATCACCCTCCAAAATCGTCTGTGATACGAACAACTTTAGAGTGGAAAGGAGGAGGATGCGGATTAATAGATCTCACTTCTGACCTTCATAGAATGGTATCGTTGGCTGATAAGGGATATACACCTCCAAATCTTACTTCCAGAGATGACCTGCTGAATCTACTGTTCCTATCAGATACTGAAAACAAGAGCAATAATCAAGAAAGGAAATGCATGGACGACATCACCATGAGGTTAACCAACTACACATCGACAAAGAAGCCTCCAACAATTTGTCGATGAAAGGAGAATACTCGCTTGAAACAGAAGGATTTCTTAAGACCATTCAAGACCAAGTGATCGCTACAAAAACTAAAAAATTTATTAATAAGGACGGAACTTTACAAACAGATAAGTGCAGAAAATACCATATAAGATCGGAGACTATACAACATATTACGTCCGACCCAAAGTTAAATTCAAAATAGAAGGAGAGTTTATAATCTGAAAGTTTGGATAGATATCGAAAACCCACCTTTACTGATATTTGCAGCCCTCAACACACCCATAATCTCATTAATAAGCTGCTCTTAATTCAATGATTAATAGAGCTTTCTTTCTGCCATTATACGAAGAAAATATGTGCAGGATAATGTCAACTATTAAGGAAATAACTAGGAACAATGATAGATTTGACAAAACTGGAGTTTAAGTTGTCAAGTATGGATTATGAAAGCGTCTATTTAGACCAGACTGGTCGTTTATTCAAAACTAGATACAAAATAGATAGATGGTGGGGTTATCAAGGACCAAATTTATGGTCTCTGCGTTCTCCGGACCTGACGCTCCTTGATTTTTATTTATGGGGCAAAATCAAGAGTGAAGTATATTTCATTTCTGTAAGAAGTAAAGAAGAGTTACTAGAACGCATTCATAATGCTTTTTGTGATATTGATCCTGATGAAACTAGGAGGGCAACTCATCATGTTCGTATACGAGCTGTCAAGTGTATCGAGAAAAATGGGGCCTATATTGAATCCATATTCAGATCGTACATTAGTTTTACCTATGATGATGGCTATCATTTATTCGTATCAATTTAATTATCTTCGATGATTGGTTTCGCTTAGTTCCTACAATTTTTATTCATCCGAAGTGTAGAAAATTGCTTCTACTGCTTCGAAATTTTATTTTACTCATAGACGGTAAATTTGGAAATTGTTTATTGCATTGTCTGCAATTTCTCCCCACTACTTTTTGACTTTCTAAAACATTCTAAAATGAATTAAAAGAGATTAAATATATTTTCGTTTGAATAACCAGTGGTTTCATTCCAAATGTGTTGTATTTTTGGATATTTTCAATCTGAAATAACGACAATTTTGTTGAAATATCAAATTCGAAGGAACGAAGTGACATTACTTTTGGGCAAAATGGGGTCCATATTGAACATTTATTCAGATCGTAAATTAGTTTTTCCTCATGAAATTTGCTATCATTTATTCGTATCAATGTAATTATCTTCGATGATTGGTTTTCGCTTTGTTCCTACAATTTTATTCATTATTCAGCTACTCGATGCAAATATTTCAAAGCATTCACTGTTAGTTCTTGCAAAATCATCAAAGTTTAGTATATTCCCAAATCATTTCGGAACTATAAGAGATGATCATGATAATAAATAACTCGGTTCATTAGTTTGTATCTATCTGATGAAGCCACAGTTTGGTGAAACCGGTCATAGTTTGTTAATATAGTAAAATCTAAATACCATAGTTTTATTTCATTGAAAATATGTATATCAATGTATGTACATGCTTATACAATTCCATCTGAAATTTGACGTTTCATCTGATGGCGATATAAGAATTGGCACGTGCAATTTGGAGAAAAATTGAGTTATTGCTGTTTGAAAAAGGCCAAATTGAAAATATCATACAAAACAACGCAATAAACATTTGACATGTGTAGAAAAATTGTGTCTGTAGTGAAAAGATCTAGGAGCTACAATTTTATTAAATGTTCTTCAAAAATCGAGTTTGTAACGAAAATAATTAAACCTGTCAAAAGTTTTGACAGATAAGTGCCAACAACTTGGGTATTTTATGCCTTTCTCAAATGTCGGTTCTAGATGTATAATAAATAAGGTAGATTGCCATTTGAAATAACAAGTGATGACCCTTCCGGTATAACCGAAAATGGTATCACTTCTTCACTGCAATTGGAAATCGCTAGTTATAGCCGTGTATAAAATTTCAGTTTGATATTGTAATTGGAACTCAAAAAGTTTTTAACGGACGGTCCCGGTGGATATTCCTGCATATACCAAGTTATCAACATTGATAATTGAGAGAATGATATAAAATATATATCTTCCTCAATACAAAAGTTTCAGTACAACTCTTCGTTTCTATAATTAAAAAATTGGCAGCCTACTTGAAGAAAACACTTCTCTTAGTGTATGTGTTTCATAATTGTAAACTGAGGAGAAAATTGGAATATTTAAGAGAAACATAAACTTATACACCTAAAGCATAAAATTCAATAATTTTTCAATCCTTTTTTCCTGAATTCATTATGATAGGTACGAAACAAACACTCAAAATCTTACAGATTTTAATTTAACTTCACAGTAATAACAGAGTTATATATACTTCTCTACTTGTTCATAAAATTACAGAATAGAACAGAATGCACTGTTTTTATGAGACTCACTTGTACAGTATGTATGTGTCTTGATTATTTGAGGCAAGATATATTATAAACTATATTTTGACTTTTGATTTAGATTTCCTTGATTTGTAAACTCAAATCAACTTGATTTCCTCAAACATATTGAATTTCCATTTACATTTGAATTTGAATAATTGAAGAGCATGTTTCTCATTGATGAACTGAAACAGAAAATATTAAAATTAACACAGATATCTAGTTTGGAATATTTTGTTTAATCTGGGTCCTGAATTTTTTTATTTTATTTGAATTCAGAAACAATAACAGATACTTACCTCCAAAACAGGTAAAATTTAGCTAGTTTGAAATCATTTAAACTCCCTAGTACATCAACAAATTCATAGTGATGAATATTTTGTATCTTACAACAGTTTTAACAACGATAGATAATGGATACATGACATATTATGAATAACTTTCATAATAAATATAACTCCAAATGTCTGAAGGAATATCCTGTCAGTAGAAATATACACTAAAAGCCTATTATCAGTCAATAGAAGCAGAAGGATATTCTATAATTCTCTGTTTAATTTAAATTCAAAAACAATATCATACATTCTTTCCTTGAACAGGTGAAATTCAGCTTAGTTTAGAATAATTTCAGTACGTAATTGAGTAAATTCATGACCATGCATGGAATAACTTTCGATATGGAAGTATTTTCGTAAACAGAATGAATTTCATTTTGGGATAAATTTATACTGAAGAGCCTTTAACCTGTCAATAGCGTCTTGAAAATATCCCATTCCTTAATGAAGATAAGCTTGATTTAGTTCATTCAGAGTTCTAATTATGATAGTTTCAATAATTCAGGAATCCTAAAATAGAATTTTATAGGTTAGAATTCAGAAAAAATAACATACATCATTATGAATTTTTCTGTGTCTTATTGCAAACATAAGAACAGATAGATAATAGATTTATGGCATCTTGTGAATAACTTCCAATATTTCAATATAAATATATTTACAAAAATAGGTAAAAAACTTTTGTTAAACGGTTTTATGTTAAACATACATTGCACTGTTTAAGATAAATGTACTAAAAACCTAAAAATAATAAAATAGATACAGTCGTGGAAATTATAAACATATGCATAGACTAGACTGAAATAAAACCGTGGGGCACGTCAATTGTCTACAATCGTTGATTAAAATGTTTGTTTTGTAATGTTACACTATAATTATTAGGCAGTTGTGCAACCGACAACGATGGACGTGTGATAAGTAGGGCTAGAATGTGAAACAAGCTAGCAAGCTCGATTATAAGCGAGTTTTAGGGTTTCATAGTGGTGAGCGAGTAGTACTTTTGTCATATGTTTTGTCGATTAAAGACAAACAACAAGCAGTGAAACGATTCCTCGCCAGCCAGCAGTGTGAATGTCCAACGATAAACTATTTAAAACATCTCTTTTATTTACATGGAGTGTATAACTATTAGAATTTCCATGAGCAAGAAAATAGTAAATAATTTCTCACCGTCTGCGGGCCAACTGCCTAACGACGAATTGAACGATTCTTCTATCGCACATTAAGTCGATAATTTGTAGACAATTGACGTGCCCTACAGTTTTATTTTAGTCTAGTCTATGCATATGTTTATAATTCCCACGACTGTATCTATTTTATTATTTTTGGTTTTTAGTACATTTATCTTAAACAGTGCAATGTATGTTTAACATAAAGCCGTTTAACTTAAAAAGTTTTTACCTATTTTTATTTTCTAGTTTTGAGTTTTTATTTCGCATTCTTTTTAATTCATTTAGTGCTTCATTATTGCAAGGTTTCTTGCCCGTTAGTTCATTGCAATCCAACTCCTCTATACGTAGTCCCTGCAAAGATCTTACTCTACTAAGAGCCACGTAGGCTTGACCTTCTTCAAACAGTTTCGCACCTAAGTATACGACTGCGTGATCCACAGTGCTGCCCTGCATTTTATGTATTGTAAGCCCATGATAGTATTAAAGGCAACATTCTTCTTTCAGCTGTCCCATAATTGTACTTAGCTGGAAACTGTATGGCTTTCGGTGTATAAGATGTACTCCGTCTCTTGCGAAATCAATTCGGACAATTCATATTCTTCAGGCGTTTCTGACGCTACCATCTGTGTATATTGCTCCCGTTGTTTTGTTAACCTGGCTTCATATTCTTCAGGCGTTTCTGACGCTACCATCTGTGTATATCGCTCGCGTTGTTTTGTTAACCTGGCTTCATATTCTTCAGGCGTTTCTGACGCCGTCATTTGTGTATATCGCTGACGTTGCTTTTTAACCTGGCCTCATATTGCTCAGGTGTTTTTGACGCTAATTGTTCCTGTCGTTTCTGTAATCGACTTTTTCTATCACCTTCACTTTCTTTAGCTCGTTTTGCTTGATACTTTTCTTTTCGCTTTTGAAGCCTTCGTTTACGTTGTGTTGCAGTTTCTGTTTTATTTATGTTTGTATTTTTATATTTTTTTACCATTTTGTTCCACGAGTAATGGACATTTAAACGGTCGACCCCCAGAGGTCCAATAAAGGGGCAAGGCTATGTACAACAAGATGCGCCTGAGTCTTGAGGGGAAAACGCTAACGACATATCATTTTTATCCACCCTAATGCCATACAGTTCTCGGCGCGTTTTAACCTTTCACCTTAACTTGGGTGGTGTACCGCTAACGACGTATCATTTTAAGCCACCCTAACGCCACACAGTCCTCAACACGATACAAAATTTTCACTTGGGTGGTGAATTCAGGCTGGATACATTGTATTCTACGGGTTGAGCACTTTCATTTGATACCCATATTGATAGGATTTATAAAACCTACGTTATCCGCCATTTTGTAGCGGCCGCCATCTTGGATTTCAATTTTTATAGTATATTGTATTCTGATTGTTGAGCCCTTTCATTTGATACCCATATTGATGGGATTGATAAAGCTATGTTATCCGCCATTTTGTAGCGGCCGCCATCTTGGATTTCAATTTTTATAGTATATTGTATTCTGCTTGTTGAGCCTTTCATTCGATACCCATATTGATGGGATTAATAAAACATAAATTATCCGCCATTTTGTAGCGGCGGCCATCTTGTATTTATAATGATAATGAATAAATATAATTGTATTGTCACCAAAATCCAAAGTGTATACAAAATTTCAGATTAATCGGTTGACAGGAAGAGGTGAAATTTGAATTAATAAATTTGACCCAAGAATAAATAAAACAAACGGGGTGAGCTAAATAAAACCGTTTAAAAATAGAATGAAGATCTTTTGGAAGAAATTTGTACATACAAAGTTTTACCTCAATACCTCAATAGCTTCTTGAATCTCATTACTTTCTCTAGGATCGTCTTGACTGATTCCATTAGGAATATCTACTATTATAAGTTCAACATTCCAGGGCCTCAGAATTAATGAATTGAATAACAGATTATTTCTTGGGAATGCTGAAACGAAATAATTATCATAATGGACAAAAGAAACATCAAATTAACATACCTTTGAAAGTTTTCAGAATAAAAATAACGTTACCATATTGTGATATTCCAAATATATACATTATTCTGACACAACGAATGTTATTATTTGACACAAGCAAGAGTACAGTTTATGGAGATATTACGTTTATATTATCCTTCTCCCTTCAGAAGAGAGAGATCACTATATTCTCGATATTCCTCATACAAACTTTCCGCAGACAGCGGCTTCTAAGGAGTTAGAGGAGAAGGATTTCATGTTTCCGATTCTTTCTTCGAAAATATAGGTCTCAAAACTGGTCCCATATTCGAAAATTAAGTCGTAAAATGACTATTTCTTTTGACGAATCTATAGCTGTAATATGTATGATACTTTCGGTACTCGAATTAAACCTCCAGGTACCCACACATAAGGAGGACGAATGAAAGAAAACTGCAATTTTGAAAGATCGACTATTTGTTTCGTCTTCAATTTTAAGTTTAAGAATTTTAATTTTTTTTCACATTTAACATTGATTTGCGTACAAATCATCTTATTTTTCAATGTACACTTTTTTCGTTGTGTTTGCTTTCATGAGACTGAAAGTTAAGCGAGAAAACTTTTTCTTCCGATTTCGCGGCATTCAAAATTCGTTACAAATTAAAATTCAAATACATATTGTCTTGGCGCTCTTTATCGGTTTTCAATTTCCCACATATGTGAATGGAAATCGTGCCTCAGGGTAGCGCGCCAACCAATCTGCTACAGAGAGTACTATCGACCGTATAATGCCGCTCGAAATATAAGACTCGCTTATATGAATTGCAGTTGCGCCAAAAACCTCGTTTTCACTTTCATGTGGAATCAAGTTTGTCTATTGTGACATAGAAGACTATTGAAATACATTTACCTTATAAATCATTAAAACCCAAACTAAGACATTTTCCAGGCCTGGACTACAGTGAAACTACAGTGCATAAAATCTAGTGCCCTATAGAGATTGTGAACTGAGTTCGAATGCATAGCTGTTCGCATCCTGCGTCTCCTCTATAAGTAAGTCAAGACAATAATTGAACAATCTCGTTACATTCGTTTCTTTCAATCTTTCGTAAATTTTATATATATTTTTTCGTTCAGCACTCATAACTGAATGATACAATTTAGCGTATCAGGTTCTTCTATGAGTTTTTTATATACAGTCCACAGAAATCATCAATATTCTCACTTATAACATTCCACTATTTCTGAAGGAGATGACTTTGAACGTTTATTTATCAATAGAATCTTGGATTTAGGAAAGAAATACGTACATTTTCTAATAGGAAAATATCGAAACATATATTAACGAAGGATATCGCGAGGAATCCGATCTAGAAATCTGTTTTTGTACTGCTCGAAATGACCGTTTCACGGCACTCTATATGGCCTGCGAAAAGTCTTTTTTGTTGTGTTCGGCGGTAGCTCGAAAAGGACCAATTTTAAAGAGGATTTCTCCGGAACGGTTCGGAATATCCAATTGAGACTAAGCTATGGGAACAGAAGAATTCTCGGGAGCGTTTCTTCTCCGGAAACCGCCATTCGATATTCAGCCGTTTAGGCTTACACCCCCCCTACCAATTTGGTCCATTTTTCGAGGGAAAAAATTTTGAAATAATCTCGGAGATGACTTTTTCGACCGGGTAAAAAGCGTAATCTTCGTTGGGAAGGATGGAATTTTCGGTTTTCGGCGGAATTTTCGCCCGATTTGACCGTGTGCGGCCCCGGCGCGCTGTCTTCTCCAATTTTCTCGGACTCGAACGGGGAGTCGTCGGACGGAGAAAAACCCAGTCTATTCGAGAAAATTGTTCGCTATTCGAAAAAATTTCTCCGCCGAAAAATCGCCTCCCGATACCGAAAGCTTTCCTCCGAATGCTCTCATTTGTCTACGCCCATTCCTTACGGTTTTAGTATAGTTACACTTGTTGACAGCTGAAGATCGCCGAGAGAGCGAAATAATGGCAATAAATCTGTTGAGATTGTATAGTACATAATTTAATTTCTTATTATCATCATCAATGATCAGATTCATTTAAAAATAAGATGATAGGTGAGCAACAACTCTGTACAGCAGATAACTTAAGAGGTGAATTATAGTCTGAATAAAATCGTTTTAAAGCTAATGTTAATCAATTGTGACATATATTGCCGTCATCATATATCGTTATGAGGTGACTATACCAATGTATAAATTTGTATATACAAGAACTGCTCGTTTGGAATTATAGCATAATATTGATGTTGATTACTCAGTATACTCCCAATTAGATCATTTGATTCCGAAATTTTAATTGAGAGGGGTATTATTTCGTCGGCATAAAAGCATGCTACATTTTGTAGTCAGTTTTATGTTTTAATGCTTATTTATTGATAAATTAGTACCTGTTAAAAATGAGGTTTTCAACGTAGGCACTGCATGAATATAATAGAACAAAATGGTTGTTTAATGTATTTGTCCATTTGCCGATATGGAATAACATGGTTAAATAAAATTTTACGATTCTATTCTGTTTTAAATTTTGGATGGAATTGGGTATAACAAATGGACAACGATGAACACTGAATACCTGTTCGACATGTTTCATTGTTTGTGGTATTGAAATTTTATTACGTTTCTATATATTCATCAATGTGAATAAATTGAAAACTCCAATAATTCAAAATCTGTTTGCTCCTCGGGAGTAATGAGTTTCGAAAGTTTTTCGCGACGCTTTTATTATCGTTTCAAGTTCGTAAAGTAAAACTTATCTTTTCTGAAAGGCTTTTAAATATTCCACAATTTGTAAATTTATAGGAAAGTTTGCACTTATTATATGTTATCGTTTGTTCTATAACTTCAAGAAAAAATTTCATAGTAGATTTTTCTTAAGGTTATATATACCGAGTATCCATAGTTGAGTGGCCCACTAGACGTTTATGGAGAACTGCTGATGCTATCGTTCTGAAAATTTGGTAGTTGATTCAGCTAATCCGTAGCTCTCTTTTCAAAATATTCAACTTCAATGTCACTTCAGGTTATACCGATGAAGCATACCAACTTTGTTATTTAATATACAACACCCCGTATAGTGATGACTGGTTCGATAACAATTGTCATTTCAATTACAAAAGCATCTAACACGTAAGTCTAGCTTGTTTTGTTCATGAAAGTCATCGTATTTTTGCTTTTTGAAAGAATTGATATATCTCGAGAACGGAGCGGATTTAACTTTCATCCGACTGAATCTCAGTCAGTATACAGAGTGCTCTTTTTCCGGCACACATTTCGAAACGAAGAAACATCGAAAACTAAGTTTTCGATGTTTCGTCGGAAGAGATAAGAAACCATGTTGTCAAAAATTTCTCCCAACTGAGTTGCAAGAACCAGATCGGAAAACATAATTAGGGTGAGTTCTCAGTAGTAGGGCCTGCTGCAGGGAACCGCAAAACAGCTGACGAATGTTTCGAGTTTTTTCGAAGAGGTAATTATTACTAGTATTGAAAGATATACCAATCATCGTCTGGTTACTATTCGGGATCTTTATGATGATCAGCACAAATATGTGGTCAAAGAAGTGCCAAACTTCGTGCTTTTTGTGCCTCCTACTCTTATCTGGGGTGTACAAAACGAAGCGTTTGTATCTAGAGGACATATGGAAAACTAATGGTTTGGGTATTGATATATTCAGAACAGTTATGTCTCTGCAAAGATTTGAATTACTACTCATATGCTTGCGTTTTAATAACTCTAAAACAGACAAGTTAGGTTACAAATTGATAAATTCACCTCATTAAAGCATTGTTCACTAAGTTTGTTGAAGATTGTCAAGCTTATTCTCCTAGCGAGTACGTCACCATAGATGAACAGCTACCTGCTTTTCGTGGTCCTTTTCGAGAAAATATGCCATATAAACAAAGTACGAATTGAAAATGTTCACTTCAGTTGATGCAAAATCATATTTCGTAGTGAATATGGAACCCTATGCGGGTCAACAACATGAGGGCCCATTTGAAGTATTCTCTTCTTCGACTTGACTATCGTCAAGGTTTACCAGTGTTCCGCTGATGACCCATCTGTTGAAAAATTACAAACTTACTTCCACTGGCACCATAAGAAAAAATAAAGCTGAGCTTCCATCAACGTTTGTAGATACTAGAAATCGAGAAGTCTTTTCTAGCAAATTCGGTTCTTCAAAGGACACTACCATATTATCATACAGTGTGTTCCAACGAAAATTTGACCCCCTATAACTCCGAAATGAGTAACATTAGCGAAAAACACCAAGACACGTCGATTTTTGTTTCGAGGGGAGCATTTTCGAAATAATTCAGAAACTTGTCAGATCAGCAACCCTAATTTCGAAATTCATCATAGGGAATAAGGGTCGAGTGGCACCTTACTGTAAAGGTCTGTCAATTCTCCGTTCTGATTTGTCATTTTTAGAATTTTAAATTAACATACAGGGTGTCCCAACCGAGGGTAAGTTGAATTCCTGCAAATCCCAAATACTAAATGAAATCGATTTATTTTGGCATAATGCAAGCGCAGGTTTATGCTCGGTCTAGAAAACGACCTACACTTGTGAGTTTGGAGTTGGTGCAATCAACCCCTATTACCAGCATCCCCAACTCAAAAATCATTCGATCGAAAATAGGTCAAGTGGCACCTCGTTAGAAAGGTATTTAAATTTTCTCTTCGAATTTGGTATTTTCGAAATTCAGAATCAGCATACAGGGTGTCCTGGAGCAGGAACACTGAAAACCCAAATAACTTTTTGAAACTGGTTCATTTCGGTATAATACGAGAACATGTTTATGTTTGATTCGAGAATAAGACTCTCTTGCGTGAATATGGAATTTTTGCAATCAATCTCTTCCATTCAGCATCCCCAACTCAAAAAATCATACAAGTGATTACAGGTTGAGTGGCAAAGTTCCAGAAAGATTTTTCTATTTTCTGAATCACTGAGGCATTGGTTTCAGTTTGGCAATCGAGGTTTTCTGGCGTGAGGATCAGGATGAGGGATGATGGAGAAACTGATTGGATGCTCATCTAAACAGGAAAACGAGATTTATTGAACTTGTATTCAATTGAAAACAAAAACTAACTTGATTATTACAACAATTGTTCAAAATGACCTCCGCCCACCTCCATACAGTTATACAGACGATTTTCGAACTCTCTTCTCACATTAGCGAAAACTTCAGGAGTCAAAAGTCGGCATTCTGTGATAATCCTCATCCGCAGCTCCTCCAGGTTTTCTGGTCTTGTGGCATAAACTTTAGATTTTAGATGGCCCCACAAAAAAAATCTAGGGATTTAAATCTGGTGACCTGGCTGGCCACTCAACAGGTCCTCTTCTACCAATCCACCTTCCTGGGAAATTTTCGTCTAAATATTGGCGCACCTGAGCATCATAATGCGGAGGAGCACCGTCTTGTTGAAAACGCATTTCGTCCTCAGAAAGAGTTGGATCGTTCTGTAAAATTTCTGTCAATCTAGGATGTATGTGTTCCTCTAACAACTGTAGGTAGCCATTTCCATTCAGATTACCCTCAATAAAGAAAGGCCCAACTAGATGATTGCCAAAATTCCTGCCCAAACGTTCAACTTCTGAGGCCTTTGCGTGTGGGCCTCTCTAAACCAATGAGGATTCTGTGTGTCCCAATATCGACAATTATGTCTATTCACTTCACCACTGAGCATAAAGGTGCTTTCATCAGAAAAACAGATGTTATTCAGAAAATTTGGATTAGCGTTTAGGTTTTCACTTAGATTTTCACAAAACTGTAAACGACGATCTGGATCATCTTCGTTTATTTCATGCACTAATTTTACCTTGTAGGGGTGAAATTTGTGATGTTTCACGATTCCATGGACAGTTGTAGCTGATACACCAGTCAGACGAGATAGTTTTCTGATCGAAGTAGTATTCTCCATTTGTAGATGACCCACTACTGCCACTTCCGTTGCCTCATTTCTGACAGGACATGCCACTTCATGTTTTTGTTTGCCACCGAACCCGTAGCTAGGAATTTGTCAACCAAATATTTAACGTACTGGCGACTGACTCCCTTTCTCTTTCAGGATGGTTCCTATCGAATATCCTTGCCGTTTCTTTTGGCACAACTGTTATTTCGAAAATACGTCGATACAATTTCGACCCTTTCCTCAGTGGAATAAACCATTTTCAGATTAATTTCAACTGACGAACAACAACAGTAATGAGGAACTGATCTGAATAATAATAATATTTCATTGCAAAAATGAGAAATAACAGATGACTGCACGCCAGATGGAAATGAAAAAAATGTGAACATTTTCAATGCAGAAATCAGCTTTATTTCTTCGTAATTGATGCTCAACACATCGTACCCCAATACTTTTAACAGTTTCGAATTAATTTTAGTTGATAATTTCAAATGACGATATTGAATTTTTCGAAAGCGACATCCTGTATGGAGAGCCGAACTGAATGAAATGCTTTAATCATTCTGGAATTCAAAAAACCTTTCTGAAGATATGCCACTTGAATTATTTGTATGATTTCCAAGTTGGGGATGCTGAATGGAAGGGGTTGATTGCAAAAATTCTATAACCACACAAGAAAGTCCTATTCTCGGATCAAACATGTTCTCGTATACCGAAATGAACCAGTTTCAAAAGTTATTTGGATTTTCAATGTTCCTGCTTCGGGACACCCTGTATGATGATTCTGAATTTCGAAAATACCAAATTTGAAGAGAAAATTGCAGTACCTTTCCAACGAGGTGCCACTTGACCTATTATCGATCGAATGATTTTTGAGTTGGGGATGCTGGAAATAGGGGTTGATTGCACCAACTCCAAATTCACAAGTGTAGGTCGTTTTTCTAGACCGAGCATAAACCTGCGCTTGCATTATGCCAAAATAAATCTATTTCATTTAGTATTTGGGATTTCCAGAATTCAACTTCACCCTTGGTTGGGACACCCTGTATGTTAATCTAAAATTCTAAAATGACAAATCAAGGTGGAGAATTGACAGACCTTTTCAGTAAGGTGCCACTCGACCCTTATTCCCTATGATGAATTTCAAAGTTAGGGTTGCTGGGGGTAGGGGGTTGATCTGAGAAGTTTCGAATTATTTCGAAAATGCTCCCCTCGAAACAAAAATCGACGTGTCTTGGTGTTTTTCGCTAATGTTACTCATTTCGGAGTTAGAGGGGGGGTCAAATTTTCGTTGGAACACACTGTATATACCGAAAGAGAAAAAAGTAGTACAGGTTGCCTCCACGCTTCACCACGATAAAATAGCTGAAAGAACTGGAGAAGCGAAAAACCCTGAGATAATAGATTTCTATAATTTCACCAAATGCGAAGTAGATATGGTCGACGTATTATGCGGAAATTATGACGTAACAGTAGGAGATGGCCACTAACCATTTTTTTTTCTAAATGATTAACGTCGGGGCTATCAATGCTAGAATAATCTATCAAAGCAACACTAATAATATATAAAAGAGAAGAGAAGTTCTTTTAGATTTGAGCTTGCAGCTTGTGCAAAAGCATCTTCTGTCTCATAAAGATAATGAGAGGTTGCCTAAGCAATTGAAAAAGTGATCAAATATTCATTGAATGAGAACGAATTAGTACCGAATGAAAGAGAATCAAACCGTCAGAAAACTATTGGAAGATATAGAATGTGCCCCAGGGGTGAAGATAGAAAGTTCCAAAAGAATTGTGCCAAACGTGAAATTTTTCTTGTCTGAAGCATAGTTTTATTTTATGTCAAAATTGCTATCAATAGAGTACACTGTAAAATTTTTATCTTTCAATATTTCTAGTCATATATATTTGTTAATTGATTTGATATTCAGATTCTACTGAATAAATACGTTTTTTTATATTTGAACCGAAGAAATGTATTTTTTTATTAAAATTATGTCGTGAAATTTTTGTTTCTATTAAATTCTGTAGGTGGGTGAATCAAATGCGCTCATTTTTCCGAAAGAATATGGTGTCTGTTAACGCGGTCAATAATCAAATTCCCGAAACAAATTGTGAAAATAATTTTATCACACGAAAAACCAAATGGGGTGAATTTCACCTCACAACATCAAACATGTAACACAAGTTCACCACACCAACACAGGGTTAAAAGAAAGAATAAATAATAATAAAACTAAGTTGTTTCAATATGGATCTTTGCTTACTTAGCACAAAATGGGTGGTGGTAAATATAAAGACCACCAATTTTTTTTGTAATTATTGGTTAAAAAACTTTATTCAGATACAATTGTTAAAATACCAAGAACATGAACTTGGCATAAAGAAAATTAACATTTTCAACAATATTGTGTATGCCCTATAAAGGGTTAAATTCTTGGGGTTCTCTATCCAATTTTTCCAGATTCCCTGACCCGAAAGACTGGTAATTCCCAACAATCAAAAGTTACAGCCGAATTTCTTCATCCTGGAATTACTAAATAATTCCCCATTAGAGCCGAAAAACCAATTTAATCTTCGACATCCAGATAATCCGTTAATGGACGAATTTTAGGGAATTCTTCGGAATCAAACGAATACGGTTAAAATACAATGTGAGGGGCGCCGACGTCCGTCGACGACGTCGAATACGCGATGAGATCGTTTTCGAGCAAAAACAATTTTCATTTACATTCCATTTCAATTGAGCAGAGATAAACAAAGGAGAATTGTGTTTTGAATTTGCTCCAATGTGTTTCTCTTTGATTGCTTCTTATGTAAGGATTTCTGGCAAAGAGAAATAATATAAGCTGTTATTTCTTCATGTTTTCGCTATGGAGACGGGGATATAAATTCGCGTACGTTGAAGTGAATGCAAAAATAGATTTTCCGTGTAGCTTTCAGGGTAATAAAGGAACGTGCAGAATTGATTTTTGTACGCTTTGTGTCATATTGAATTAATAGTCGACTGATTATTCTTAACGTCGCCATTTCCGATGAAAAATAACTCTTTGTATGTTGTTATTATTTGAAGGCAACTGTAGTTGCTAAGATCTACATAAAAGGTCGATGTTTCGAAGAAATAGAGAGTGTAGCCTATCTTTATTATAAATGAGTAATATTGATGCCTTATTTATCTCACGGAAATTCATATTCAAAGAAGATCAAGTAAAATATATACAATACTTTCCACAATTCTATTTTCACAAACACGGCCGGTTTCGAGTGTCAAGTCATTTTCAAGTGCTCAACAGTTTTTTTCAGACTAAGTGAAAGAAATTCTTCGAAAAGATGCACCTTCGGGAACGAGGCTGATGTCCAGCCCATAGGCTATAGTTTCCATGTGAAGGAAAAAATGACAGAAGATGGGGGAAATTGACCTAAGTCGAATACGCTTTTATGGCCTTACCAATTACCAGGGAACACGGTCTTCTGATGATGTAGTAAGGATTACTCTCCGAAAGGAAACATCATCATCCATCGAAACGGAAGTCACTGGTACGCTATTTTCTGTTAAGAAAGATCACGAGATGTTTCAACTGCGGAGAAATCGACATCCAACAGGAAAGACGTCACCTTACAAGTCAGAAGACAGACCTACGTCATCATAATGTTGTTCTCTTTGTGGTAGGAGGATCATATAACTACGCCATGCCGCTTTAGTGAATGTCTGAAATCAACTGAAAACAAGAAAGGCACCAAGACTAGACGGAATTCCCAACCAGGCATTGAAGAACTTACCAGACGAAGGAATTCATGAAATAACGGAAATAGCACGAGCAAATATGAAAACGGAGCACTAACCAGACATATGGAAAACAGCGGAGACCATCTTGATACCGAAGCCAGGAAAACCAAGGACAGAAGCCAGCAGCTACCGACCAATAAGCCTGCTACTAGCAACGAGCAAGATCATCGAGAGGATCATCTACACCCGACTGAAAGAGTTCTCCGAAGAAAAAGGACTAATCCCGAAGTACCAGTTTGGATTTAGAGGACGACATTCAACAATACACCAACTAGCTAGAATCACGGAGGACATCAAAGACAAACAGAACATATCAACACCAACAGAAGCAGCATTTTTGGACATTGAGAAATCATACGCAGCGAAGCTAACAAACATCACGATGTCATTTCTACAAAACAGTAGATTCATAACCAAGATACAGGACCAGAAGTCAACAGCGAAGAGGATAGGAGCCGGTGTACCCCAAGGATCAGTACTAGGACCACTAATATTCAATATATACATCGCAGGTATACCGAAGATGAAGCACTCGAAGATGGCGCAGTTCGCAGACGACACGGCAGTATACGCATCCCACAGGAACAAAGCAGCAGTAAGAAAATAGCTACAAGAATACATCGACCAACTAACCGATTATTTTAGAAGATGGAGGATCAAGGTACACCCAAAGAAGACGGTAGCAATGTACATCGACCACAAGAAGAGAAGACATCCGCAAACACCAAAAGAAATCACCATAGAAGGACAACAAATCGAATGGAAGAAGGAAGCAAAATATCTCGGCGTAATCTTGGACGACCAACTGAACTACAAGAGGCACATCGAGGATACTACAAGGAAAACAAGAGCACTTCCGGAAAATTATACCCACTATTTAACGGAAAAAGCAAACTCACATTGGAAAACAAGATCAAGATCGTCAAGGCAATAATCATCCGAAGAATAACATACGCAGGACAAATTTGGCATCTAGAGGACAGATTCGAGAAGAGGAAACTACAAGCAGCACTCAACAAGATCGTCAGGACAGCGACAGACGCCCCATGGTACATAAGCAACGACCAACTCAATAAGGAAATGGAAATCAACAGACTGGAAGTAATCATCACACAACTAACGATGAAGACAACCGACCAGATGGAAAACCACAAAAACAAGGAGATCAATCAAATAATGGAACTACAACCGAGGGCAACAGGAAAGAGGACATCCCTAGTACAATGGAAGAGAAAATAACAGGCCAGCATAGATGCTCCACAACATAAAAGAAGGAGGAGAACCAATCAGTAGAACCCCAGGACATACCAAGGAGATGTAAAACAAGCGAGATGAAGAGGAAAAGATTAGTGAATGTTTGTCATGTATGCAGCCGAAGAGGATATCTTGAATTTATGTGTCGTTTTCAAAATAAAGGTAAACATAAGAAATATTTAAACAATGGTGATAAAGAGAAAAGTTTTAATCAAAATAATCTAGAAGAAGATTCAAATTCTATTCATTCATTATTAGTTTATGCTGATTTCGAACCAATTATGGTTTATGTTATCATAAGTGAAAATTTATTTTCTTCAATTGAGTACTGGAATTAGTATTTTAGCTATGTCGCAAAAAATTTTACTAAGATAATTTTTCAGAACATACTTAATGTTTGTTTTATTATTATTAAATACTGTTTGAGGCTAAGGACAAATCCTATGAAGCCTTAACTCGAAAGAAACGTAAGGTAAAACAACAGTGAAAATAAAATAGATGAGAGGTAAGAGCAAGAAAAAAAACAAAAAAGTGAATAAGATTTAGGTCAACTAGAGTTTTATGGAAGGAATACACAAAATTAAAAAGTCAGAAAAATAAATTCCTTAAATTAAAGAAAACTCAAACTTTACCACTTGAAAGTACCGATCCGAGTGTTCACGTAAAATGGTATTTGAATCTCACTTATGAACATTTTCCTCTAAATTTTCAATATTTATTAATCTTGGGCCAAAACTTCAATTCATCTTACACAAACCAGAACATTCCTTTACAACAATAAGTTATAGATGTTGAATTCATTTAATATTTTATAACGGATGATACGAGGGCGATTGAAAAAGAAATAAAATAATTAATTTGACAACGAATTTGATCGGATCCTCATCAGGGACGGAAAGTGATCGTGGGAATAGAGATGTTTTAAAATATATCAGGGAAACAAGGAAGTTTTTGCCGGATCATAAGGAGTTCTTGGTACTGAAAGCTGATAAGGGTAATTCAACAGTAGTGATGTTAGAGAATGAGTATAAGTCTAAGGCACGTATACTACTTAATGATCATTCCACTTATGAAAAATTATAAACAGATCTAACTGAGACAATACAGAATAAATTGAATAAATTAATAACCCAATTCTATGAAAAACAACAAATAGATGATACAACGTTCAAATATTTAAAAAGTAATAATGGAATATGTCTTGAAATATATTTTCTACCCGAAATTCACAAAGATGGTTGTCCTTCACGATCTATTGTTAGTTTTGTAGGCAGTCCACTTTTTTTTGTCTAAACTTTTGAAGAATATTTTTGTGGTAGATGAGAAAGATGTGATCGATTCCTTCACTTTGGGGTCAAGTTTGGAAAACGTTTTTCTTCCTGATAAATATGTTCTGATATCGTTGGATGTTATATCATTATTTACGAATATACCTATCGAGCTTGCCATATCACTTATTGAAAAATACTGAATTGAAGATCATACCGGACTTACAATGGATGAATTTCTTATGTTGTTGGCCTTTGTTTGAAGAATAGTTGTTTTATCTTTGATTGTGAAGTTTACCAACAGACCTTCGGAAATTGTTTCGCTCCCATTGTTTCTGATATTGTTATGTCCGAGTAACAGAATGTATGTCTACATAAATTATCGTTTCATGTTCCTTTTTATCGAAGATTTGTCGACGATATCAGTACCGCAGTTCCTAAAGACAGACTCAACAAAATACTTCATGTTTTTAATAGTTTTCATCTTAGACTGAAATTCACCGTGGAGATGGAAATGGACGGTAAGCTACCGTTTTAGATGTATTGCTCATAAGACAGAATAGAAAAATAAAAACAAATTGAGAATTGAAAATTCCGAGCTTCAAAATTATCACATCACAGTTTCCTCAATTCTCACCGGTAATAAGAAATGATTACCCTTCTACACTAATTGACCTAATTTTGAGTAAGACTGTAGGTGATGATGAAACGATAAAAACTATTGTAAATGAAGATAACAAAAATTTTTTCAAAATACCTTTTATACATTTCCGCTAAAGTAAAAAGAATCTAACAAGATGGTAATGAGTATATTGTTGTAACCTGAAAACACAAATAAATGCTTCTTTTCCAAACTCAAATCTGAATCTTCTAAAAGCCTTATGTGTAATATCGTTTATGGAATTCCGTGTGTTGACTGTGATGGTGTTTATATAGGTCAAACAGGTCGTTACTTAAGTACCAGGATATCCGAACATCAGAGGGATATGATTAATATTCATAATCCGTCGAAACGAAAATCCAATAATGCAGTGTTTCCAGAACATGCATTTGAAAATCTACATACTTTCAATTTCAATGAGGTTTGAAATACTGGGTAAACAAAATGTGTTAAAGAAACGATTATGTGTCATATAGTTTTCAAATCAATTGATACCTTCAGAAAATATGTGTGTTTGCTGTTGTTGATAATCTCTGAAGATCGTCCGCTGCCTAATGTTCAGTTGATATCATGCACTCGTCCCGTCCTGAAGCAGTGAAGTGTATCGTTCGTTCGTTCAAATATTTATTTGTAATGGTGACACGAAAAACGAAACTATTATGTAAGTAACTCACAACTCAGAAATTATTTTATTCAACCCATAAATACTAGTAGTAGTTTCCAATTTCAACCTTTGAAAGTTTTTATCTAATTTCAGTTTTATATTAATGGTTGCATGTGTCATTTCTGTTCTGTAATTCCCTGAATAGTTCTATATATTTTCTCATTTCAAGTTATAATATTTTATCTATATATTAGTTGTGTGTCTGTGGCTTCATTGCACTCAGTTTTATTGATTCTAGCTAAACCTTTTTTTTGAAAATAATTTCACAAGTTTTGAAAGATCTTTATAATATGTATCTTGACATATTTGGATGTATATACAGGGATATCCACCGGGACCGTCCGTTTAAGACTCTTTGAGTTCAAATTACAATGAAATTTTATACGCGGCCATAACTAGCGATTTCCAATTGACTTGAATTATTTTCGAAGTGATATCATCAGTTTGTTATTTCAAATGGCAATCTACCTTTTTTATTATACATCTAGAACCGACATTTGAGCAAGGCATAAAATACCCAATTTGTTGGCACTTATCTGTCGAAACTTTTGACAGATTTAATTATTTTTGTTATAAACTCGATTTTTCAGGAACATTTAATAAAATTGTAGCTAGTAGCTTTTTTGCACTACAGACACAATTTTTGCTTGGGTGGATTGAAGTAGGATCAAGGAATTTTTAAGCAGTCTACACATGTCAAATGTTTATTGCGTTGTTTTGTATGATTTTTTCAATTTGGCCTTTTCAAACTGCAATAACTCAATTTTTTCAAATGGCACGTGCCAATTTTATATCGCCATCAGATGAAGCGTCAAATTCAGATGGAATTGTATTAGCATGTACTATATCCATTTCTTATTGTTCCGAAATAATTTGGGAATATATTAAATTTTGATGATTTTGCAAGAACTAACAGGGAATGCTTTGAAATATTTGAATCAAGTAGCTGAACTGGCTACGCTCACCGAAGAGGTTCCTAAATTTAATGTACTTGTCACTTCGATCATTCGAATTTGATATTTCAACAAGAATTGTTGGTAAATTGAAGTGAAAATTTTTGAAAAACACCAGATTGATAATAAAATGGCTGATTATTCAAACGAGGATATGTTTAATCTCTTTTTAATTCATGTCGAATGTCAAAAAGTGAAGAATAGAACTTACAGGCTATTCAATAACCAATTTCCAAATTTGGCGCCCTTGAGTAAAACAAAATTTTGAAGGATTACAAGCAATTTTCTGCAATTTGGAGGAACAAAATACATAGATACTAGAACAAAACCAATTCTCGAGGATGACGACAATCAAATTAATACACTAGCGTATTCTCGTGCCAACCCACATGCGTCCGTTAAGTCAGCATCAATGGATATTGGATTGAGTTATACTTCCATTCAAAGGAACCTTAAGAAACATAACATGCACACGTATTCTTTTATAAGACTACAAAAATTGAAACCAAATGACCTTCCCAAGCGGCTAAATTTCTGTGAAAATTTATTAGATCGGCTTCTAGAAGATGAGACAATTCTGCAAAAATTATAATGTCAGACGAAGCCAAGTTCAATGAAAGTGGAATAACCAACAGGAGAAATCGACATTTTTGAGGTTATTGATTTCTAAAATAAATTCAGTGAACGTTTTTGCAATTTTAATGAATCATTTGTTGACTTATCACATTTATGAGGAAAATCTTAATGGACAAAGATACCTACACGAGCTGTAGATCGGCAGCTAACGGAAATGTTCGAGGATAGATGGTGGGGTAATCAAGGACTAAATTTATGGCCTCCGCGTTCTCCGGACCTGACGCCCTTGATTTGATTTATGGGGTAAAATCAAGAGTTAAGTGTATCTTATTCCTGTAAGAAGTAAAGAAGAGTTACTAGAGCGCATTCATAAAGCTTTTCGTAATATTGATCCTGAGGAAACTAAGAAGGAATCTCATCATGTTCGTATACGAGCTGTCAAGTGTATCGAGCAAAATGGGGCCCATATTAAACATTTATTCATATCGTAAATTAGTTTTCTCCTATGATGTTTGCTATCATTTATTCGTATTAATGTAATTATCTTCGATGATTGGCTTTCGCTTAGTTCGTACAATATTTATTCATCGGAATTGTAGAAAATTGCTTCTAATGCTTCGAAATTTTATTTTATTCATGGACGGTAAATTTGGAAATTGCTTATTGAAATGCTTGCAATTTCTACCCACTACTTTTCGACATTCTAAAATGAATTAAAAAAGATTAAATATATTTGCGTTTGAATAACTAGTGGTTTTATTTCAAATGTGTTGTATTTTTGGATATTTTCAATCTGAAACAACGACAATTCTTGTTGAAATATCTAATTCGAATGAACGAAGTGACAAGCACATCAATTTTGGGCACCCGTCAGGTGAGCGTAGCCAGTTCAGCTACTTGATTCAACTATTTCAAAGCATTCACTGTTAGTTTTTGTAGAATCTTCAAAATTCAATATATTCCCAAATCATTCCGGAACTACAAGAGATGAGTATAGTACATGCCTATACAATTCCATCTGAAATTTGACGCTTCATCTGATGGCAATATAAAAATTGGCACGTACCATTTGAAGAAATTGAGTTATTGCTGTTTGAAAAAGGCCAAATTGAAAAAGTCATACAAAACAACGCAATGAACATTTGACATGTGTTGATTGCTAAAAAAATTTCTTGATCTTTCTTCTATCCACCCAAGCAAAAATTGTGTCTGTAGTGCAAAAGATCTACGAGCTACAATTCTTTTAAATGTTCCTTATAAATCGAGTTTATAACAAAATAATTGAATCTGTCAAAAGTTTTGACAGATAAGTGCCAACAACTTGGGTATTTCATGCCTTGCTAAAATTGAAATTATGGGGAACTTAGTTAAATAATCTTACATAGTTTCACCAATAATTGATTTTATGACTTTGGACAGGATAGAGAGGAGGCTACTGCTTGGTCGATAGTTGAGGGTTCAAGTTTGTTGCACTTTTGAAGACCTCGGTTACAGAGGCTTTTTCCGTGCCAGAGGAAGTTGTGATGATGTTAACATAATCATCGCCAGAGGCACACGGAGCACATCTGCGAAAGTATTGAGGAGGAAAGAGTTGAGGCAATCGAGAGCAAGACAGGAGTGACTTTTTAAGACGAAAACATACTTTTTGACAATATGGGAGGTAAATTGAACTTCAGTTAGATTTCTATCAAGAAGTGTTTCTACTTCTGGAAGTGGATCATTATGAGGCTCAACTATAAAACAGCTAACAAATGTATCAGCTTGCACCTCTGCTGATTCAGATTCAGATGAGCATAGTTGGCCGCTACTACTTCGGAGGAGAGCAACAGCAACATTGCACTGTAAGTTATAAAGGATGAATTTATAATGTTTTTTGCTATCGTTAGAGTTCATAATCGATTCCTCCTAGGTGCGGTGAACCGAGTGAAGGGCAGCATGCAGATAGTTAGAAAAGTTTGAGGCAAGAAATTTTCGGTGTTTTCAGTTAGATTCCAGAGTCGTTTTCTGTGCTTAACTAGATATATCAGTTCGGAGTTAATCCAGGGTTTTAGTCGATTTAGGCAATATTTCTTTTCATACGAGTGTTTTTGCATGAGACTAGTTATTGTGAAATGAAAACATTCCCACATGATATTCGGATCATCGGAAGTTGAAAGTAGTGCTGACTAGTCACAAGCGGAAGTTCTTCGGATAATTTGGCAATAATTGTTACGAAGTGACATGGATGTGATAGTTACATGGGTCAGAAATGCCTGTTTTGTGATAAGTTGTTCATCATTTATGAGAATGTGGTCTGAGAGAGGGGTATTGTTGGTTCAGTAACGAGTTGAATTCAGGTTTGATTCAAGCAAAATTGTGAAACAGAACCAGCAGCAGAAGCGATATTAGGGACGCAAGTAAGAGGTCAAGAGATATCTGGATAGTTGAAGTCTCCAGCGATGAAAAGGTTTTCAGAAAAATATAGTTCGGTTAGATATTCAATCATCAGAAGTTTGCCTCTTGAGAGATATCACCAGGCCTGTATATGCAGACGAGGTCGATATTCAGATTGTTACTGCTTAGGTGGATATGCAGCACCTCCATTCCTGGTATATCAGCTGACGTTGTGTTGAGTGCGAAATTTTTCGTTATTTCTTCACACACATAAAAACAAACACCTCCTCCAGAGTAGTTGGGTCTTTCGCTGCGGTAAACAGTAAACCAATCGATACGCAATAACATTTACATGTTTTCCTCTCTCCAACGAATTGAAATGAGTAGGTGGTAGTGTAGCCTAATGTTGTGAACGGGTAAGCAATGTTGATGAGGTCAAATGAGACCGAAACTGTAATTTACTGCTCCTATTCATGACATCTAGCCGTGGTGTACCACTGCTGTGTGGCTCCAGTTGAAGGTGATCGGAAAACTAGCTCCTTCAGGGAGGGATATATAACATTCTACGGAAGGTTGAATATTCCTTAAATAAAATTTCTTCAATGTGTCTACATTTGCAATAATTTACAAATAGTGTTTTTGAAGATTGTTGTTAAAGAAAAATTAGGAAACTGTATTCAGGGATATCCGTTGGGACCGTCTGTTGAAAACTTTTAAGTTCCAATTAGAATATAAAGCTGAAATTTTATACGCTGCCATAACTAGCGATTTCCAATTGGAGTGAAATATTTTCGAAGTGACACCATTTCCGGTTATACCGGAAATCTTATTATACATCTAGAACCGACATTGGAGCAAGGCATATGATACCCAAGTTGTTGGCACTTATCTGTCAAAACTATCGACAGATTTAATTATTTTTGTTATAAACTCGATATTTGAGGAACATTAAAAAAGTGCTCGTAGACCTTTTGCACTAGAGACACAATTTTTGCTTAGTAAGATAGAAGAAGGATCTAGAAATTTTTGAGCACTCTACACATGTCAAATGTTTATTGCATTGTTTTGTATGATTTTTCAATTTGCCCTTTTTCAAACAGCAATAACTCAATTTTTCAAATTGCACGTGCCAATTTTATATCGCCATCAGATGAAGCGTCAAATTTCAGATGGAATTGTATGAGAATGTAATATACCCATCTCTTATAGTTCCGAAATAATTTGGGAATATATTGAATTTGGATGATTTTGCTAGAACGAACAGAGAATGCTCTGAAATATTTGAATCAAGTAGCTGAACTGGCTACGCTCACCTGACAGGTGCCTAAAATTAATGTGCTTGTCACTTCGTTCATTCGAATTTGATATTTCAACAAGAGTTATTTCAGATTGAAAATTTCCAAAAAATACAACAAATTTGGAATAAAACCACTGGTTATTCAAACGAAAATATATTTAATCTTTATTTAATTCATTTCAGAATGTCAAAAATTAGTGGGTAGAAATTGCAGGAAATTCAATAACCAATTTCCAAATTTACTGTCTATAAGTAAAATAACATTTCGAAGCATTAAACAATTTCCTACAATTTGGATGTATAAAAATTGTAGGAACAAAGCGAAAACCAATCATCGAAGATAATTACATCGATACGAATTAATGATAGCAAACATCATGAAGAAAAACTAATTTACGATCTGAATAAATGTTAAATATGGACCCCATTTTGCTCGATACACTTGACAGCTCGTAAACGAACATGATGAGTTGCCCTACTTGTTTCCTCAGGATCAATATTACGAAAAGCATTATGAATGCGCTCTAGTAACTCTTCTTTACTTCTTACAGGAATAAGATACAATTCTTGATTCTGCCCCATAAATAAAAATGAAGAGGTGTCAGGTCCGGAGAAAGCGGAGGACATAAATTTGGTCCTTAATTACCCCACCATCTATCCACAAATATTTCTGTTAGCTGCCGATCTACAGCTCGTGTTTTATGTGCTGGTGCACCATCCATTTGGTTATAGCAACCCCTCAGAATGTTAAGCGTTAATCCATCTAAAAATTTGCTAATGTTCCTCTCAAAATATCAAGGTATCTTTTTCCATTAAGATTTTCCTCATAAATGTGATAAGCCAACAAATCATTCATTAAAATTGCAAAAATGGTCACGCTGAACTTATTTTGGAAATCAATAACCTCAATGAAATTTGGATTTTCTGTGGCCCAAAAATGTCGATTTCTCCTGTTAGTTATTCCACTTCCATTGGACTTGGCTTCATCAGACCATATAATTTTTGCAGAATTGTCTCATCTTCTTGAAACCGAATTAATAAATTTTCACAGAAATTTAGCCGCTTGATAAGGTCAGTTGGTTTCAATTTTTGTAGTCTGATAAAAGAATACGGGTGCATGTTATGTTTCTTAAGGATCCTTGAATGGAAGTATAGCTCAATCCAATATCCGTTGGTGCTCACTTTTTGAACGCATGTGGATAGGCACGAAAATACGCTAGCGTATTAATATGATTTTCGTCGTCCTCGAGAATTGGTTTTCTTCTAGTATCTATGTATTTTGTTCCTCCGAATTGCAGAAATTGCTTCTAATCCTTCGAAGTTTTGTTTTACTCATGGGCACCAAAGTTGGAAAGTGGTTATTGAATTGCCTGCAAGTTCTATCCTCCACTTTGTGATATACGCCATGAATTAAAAATAGATTAATTATATCCTCGTTTAAGTAATCAGCCATTTTATTATCAATCTGGTGTTTTTCAAAATTTTCACTCCAAATCACCAAAAATTCTTGTTGAAATATCAAATTCGAATAAACGAAGAGACAAGTACATTAATTTTAGGCACCTGTCAGGTGACGTAGCCAGTTCAGCTACTTGATTCAAATATTTCAAAGCATTCTCTGTTAGTTCTTGCAAAATCATCAAATTCAATGTATATTCCCAAATCATTTCGGAACTATAGGAGATGGGTATAGTACATGCTGATACAATTCCATCTGAAATTTGACGCCTCATCTGATGGCGATATAAAAATTGGCACGTGCCATTTGGAAACACTGAGTTATTACTGTTTGGAAAAGGCCAAGTTGAAAATATCACACAAAAAACGCAATAAACATTTGATATGTGTAGACTACTCAAAAATTCCTTGATCCTTCTTCTATCCACCCAAGCAAAAATTGTGTCTGTAGTGCAAAAAGAGCTACAATTTTTTAAATGTTCCTCAAAAATCGAGTTTTAACAAAATAATTAAATCTGTCAAAAGTTTTGACAGATAAGTACCAACAACTTTGGAATTTTATGCCTTGATCGGTTCCAGATATATAATAAAAAGGTAGATTGCCATTTGAAATAACAAAGTGATGACCCACTTCCCTTATAACCGGGAATGGTAACACTTCGAAAATATTTCACTTCAATTGGAAATCGGTAGTTATGGCCTTGTATAAAATTTCAGCTAGATATTGTAATTGGAACTCAGAAAGTTTTTAACGGACGGTCCCGGTGGATATTCCCGTATAAAATTTGCATATAAGAGGATTATTTTCAAAAAGCATGCAAATCAACTCGAAAACAACTATTTATTTGAAATTTCCATTCAAATAACGATTTGGGAAGTCCATATGAGCAAAGCCATAAACGTTCAAGTTTATCTTTAGCACTTAGAAAGGTATAAAACGTATATAGACTTGTATATGAGATTAGACTAAAATTTGAAAGACTGATTGTATATATGTATTTATAAGTAATAATGATTTGTTCTGTATAATTATGTATAATTGAATTTATTTTTTAGTAATAAAATGTATATAACAATTTTCTGTAATCTAGCAGCTGTATAAGCTTGGTTGATTATTTATTTTTTATTCATAATAGTAAGACAATTTTGAAAATTTAAGGAGAGAGACGTTAGATTGTATTACGAATAATCCTGTTTATGAGTTATTGATACCGAATGAAAACGATGTTTCTTTTAAGTGTTGCACACAAGGTCAATATAGATTTTCAGTAAGTTGATATAATAAATCCAACACGTTCACATCGATAACACAGGTACACAAAAAAAAAGTAGTCTGTGCTTGGTATCGAATAAAGAATTTCCGAAGTAATTTTCATTGCCACAACGCAATAGCAGGTTTCTGCCGGTAGATGTCCCGATTCGATGTCTGGATGTTTTATATTTTACAAAAGAAATAATTTCTCCTGTCAAAAAATGGAATGAAACACCACAAGCAGCAGAAAAAATTGTACTTGCTGATTACGGATAAATACTACAGGAAGAAATGAGCAGAAACCGAAAATTAATAATATCATACTGAAGAAATTGTTAGATCATGATTTTTATCGAGGGTTTTTCCCTACTGTACGCAGTCTGACCCTAATTATGCTTTCAAATTCGTGTTCAGCGATAAAATATACTTCGGAAAATCTTTGTCAGACACCAATTACAGACCACTTTATTTCTTTTGTAGGCCTGTGTAATTCACTTTTACATTTCAATATCCGAAATATCTAACAGAAATTTGGGTAGAAGGATTTTTCATTTTCAGAAAAATGCCTAGCTCGTGATTTGACCATAAATTTTCCACACATATAATAAAATTAGTTAGGAGATTTTTTCTGAAGATCGGCTTTGTGTTACGAACTTTTGTCAACCAGTATAACTACTTGCCTACCAAAGAAGAAATTTGACATATTGAAAGTCTACGGTAATTTCTCATTCTTGAAAGAGTTTTGATACAGAACTTTCTCTAAAATACTTTTCTCGTTGTTAGATTATTTATGTAATCGTGTTTGATAATATTTCATCTAGTTTGATCAAGAATTAACACCTTAATTAATATTCTTTAAACATTGTAGTTCATTTCGAAAACTGCTTCACCATTCTGGGATGAGAATATATCTTAGTACGTTGCTGGAAGCAACAATTCTCGTAAACAACGAAAATTGAGACGTCCAGGGTCCAAAAATGCGCCAGCTCTCTTCCTGAAGCAAATCATTCTCATTCACTCCAGACTATTTTTTGTTTGAGTTCACCCATTCGACGATTCCTGTGAAATCGTTGCAATTTATTTAACGTCAACATGATACAGTGAAGCTGTCAATTTTTTCATCTTCGAAGGCAGAAGAACCAACAAAAGACCAAATTAATGTGGATTATTTTTCTTGTTCGGCACCTACCAAGGAAGTACACATTTGATTATTAAATGGGATCACTCAAATTTATTGTTTGCTTCAATACTTGCTAGGGCTCCTTATCGCTTTTACATGCGAGGTATATAGGTCTCAAAGCTCCAATAAGTCATTAGACCCGTTTTTGTGATAAGTTAGGGTCCTCTGCAATGTTTTATAACCGACGTAAGTTGGAACAGAGTCGAGTGATATTAACAAAGAAAAAATTTGGAAGTAAGTTATTCAAGTCGGAAAAGATTTTTCTCTCCACAGAACAAGCTAATCAGTTATTCTTTTTAATTAAAAGTTGAATCACTAAACTGCGGAGTTCGATTGAAAATGCGCGTAGACATTTATAACACTCTATTCATGCAATAATACCTAAAATTTTATATTTCCTACATTATAATGAGTGTAAGAGTGATAATATCATTATAGTTTTGATAACCAGCTCTTCATAAGAAAGCATTCTATAATTTTTAAATAGTAAAGTTTTCTGCTTTGTACATTTGGCGGTTATTCCATGAAAAATTGTTATCGTTTTCAGCTAGATGTGTATTTTCAGTTCCTAAAGGCCTCTGTTCGTATATACAGGTTGACAACAATTTCGGGTGCTGAAAACTTCGATGATAAATATTGATGCTTCATTTATTTCATGGAAATTCATTTTCAACGGAGATGAAGTAAAATACACTCCCCACATAAATTGTCGCATCATCCTACTTTTACGACAATACTATATAAACTTTTAGGTTGGTCATTCAACTGGTAACTTTCAAAAGTGTAAAATAATAAGATAACATTCGAAAGAAAAGAGTTTATGATGGAAAATATCAACAATTTTGGAGTTAATGAAAAATCAAAAAATTCAACCATCTTCAAACATTCGCGGAAATACCGATCAACTAGCATCGAATGGTTAATAATCATTTTCAAAATCGAGTGTTTGCTCCCGAGCCCTAATAACTGCCACTATACGTGTCGGAAGCCCTCAAACAAATTTTGGATGCACTCTTGAGTCACTAAGTTCCAAATTTCAGGAAGCAGATTTTCTAGTTGTTGGAGTGTTCTACAAGGCATCCTACGTTGCCACCCCATGTTGTCCCAAACTCTCTCTTCAGTCTTTATCCTCTCCTGAGGATGTAGCGACTAATGAAATGTCATCAATGAAAGTTTTCCATTCCTTTCTATCCTGTGCCATTACAACTAGAGAATGCATGGGTCGGCCTGTTGTTTCTGTAATTTGATCCATCCATCGTGTTGGGGACCTTCCTCTTCCTCTCTTTCCATCTACTTTCCCTGAATAATGATTTTTCCAAATTCTTTGGTCCCCTTCTCATGATGTGTCCGAAGTATCTCAATATTTTGAGTTGAATTACACTCGAAAGTCTTTGTTTTATGCGGAGTTGCTTTAGAATCGATGTATTCGTTCGGCGTTGTGTCCATGGGATGTTGAGCATCTTTCTCAACACATCATTTCTGTCGCGTCGATTTTTCTTCTTTCGCTCATTCGAAGGGACCAAGATTCGCAGCCGTATGTGAGAATTGGAAAGATGAGGCACTTCATAAGCCTGGTTTTAGTGGAAATAGCGATATTTAGATCGGCCCAAATTTTATTCATTTTTTCGTAGCTACCTTGGTTAGTTCGCATCTACGTTTAACCTCTCGTTCTACGTTTCCTACGTTTGTTATCAAGGATCCCAGATAAAGATATTCTTGCACTACATCAAACCTATCAATTTGCTTTCTTTCTGGTTGATTGTTGTTCATCCTGTCACGATCATGATTTTTGTTTTAGAAACATTCAGTTCCAAGCCAAGTTCCGTACTCTCTCTCTCCACTCTGCTAACAAGCTCAGTCAGTTCTTCCTCACTTGTTGCCAGGAGGACCGTATCATCCGCGAATCTCAGATTATTTACACATCTTCCGTTAATTGGTATGCCGCCCTTCCATCCGTCTAATGCCTTTCTCATTATGTAATCAGTGTATATGTTGAATAACTGAGGAGAAATAATACACCCTTGCCTCACTCCCTCTTTGGTTTGAATTCTGATGACAGTATTTCATTGATTTTCACAGTATCCCTGGTTTCATTATATAGGTTGATGATTAAGGCACACAAGTGATCCGGTATAGCCATATTCCTAGAACCAACTTATTCCATTTCACTCTATCAAAGCTTTTTATAATCAATGAAACATATGTATAGGGGTATATTAAACTCTCTGGCCCAAACATGTTCTATGGAATTCAAGTCGGGACTTCTGACTGGCCATCTTAAAATATCAATTTTGGCATTTTGCAGAAATTCTGTAACTACTCTAGCTGCACGAGGTCGACCATTATCATACATATAAATGAAGTTTTCGCCAATCAATGGGCCGAAGGGTACAACATGGGGTTCAAGGATATCTGCGATGTATCTGGCTGCTGTCATTCTTTCATTATTCACTAGGACTAGCTTAGTTCGACCATGGAAAGAAATGCTTTTCCACACCATTACTGAGCTACCTCCGAAGTTTTCGGTTTGCCAGATGTTGCATTGATGATACCGTTCCTCAGGTCGTCTGTATACAGGCATGCGTCTATGAATGTGTTGATTCAATTTATTCTGCTTTGAATTTAGTTATTGATAAGTGTGTACCTCGTAGATCTGTTAAGTATGATAAATGCCCTTCGTGGTTTGATAAAGACACTATTTAATGCAATAAGGATAACACTAACTTATATCAAAGATTAAAAAATTCAAAGACCGTTTTCAGTATGAAAATTTTTATATTATGCGTAAACAATGTAAAATCTTAATTTAAAGAGATCATAAGAAACATATTGCTTCTGTAGAGGGCGGAATTGTGAAAAATCCTAAGCTCTTTTGATCTTATGTGGGTGAGTTGAGTGATAGCCAGAGGATGCCTCAATCCATGTGTCATGGTGAAAAAATCTTACAAAATAGTTCGGCTATATCTGATGCTTTTTCTGAGTATTTTTCTAGTGTTTATGGGGATCCGTATAAACCTGTTCTTTAAAAAAGTATATATATATATTTTATTCATTGATTACATTTAACACGATAGATCTGAAGGATGTCAAAGCTAAAATCGAGAGAATGAATTTCACGAAAGGTCCAGGTCCGGACTCCATCCACCAATTTTTATAAAACGTGTTGCGCTAGTTTGGCGACTCCACCTCAAATTATTTTTAACAAATCTTTAGTACAGGTGTCTTTCCACATAAGTGGAAGGCGGCAAAGATCGTACCTATTTTTAAAAGTGTTCGGAAAAATGAAGTAAGTAATTACCGACCTGTCTCTATTCTAAGTTATTTCGGTAGAATTTTTTGAAGCAATAGTAACTGATAAATTTTTTCATTCATCCGGATCCAAGTTGACTCAATCTAAACATGGGTTTTTCAAATGTAGGTCGGTGTTAACTAATTTAACTCCTTACGTTCATTTCATAAGTAGTAGTTTCGTTAGTAGTAGTAAGTTATCCATGAATATTTCGGCTAAACAGGAATGACAGGTGAGCCTATGTTGTTTGTTGGTAAAATTCAGATTGAAATTAAAATTAATCTTGAGTAAGGAACGTTTTCAGAAGGATTTATGTTCTTTATTTCAAATGAAACTTATTTAACATTTTGCGTGTTTTCGAGCCTAGAAAGTTTTCGTACAAGATTAACGGATCCAAAATGGTGTGTTTGTAATGGCATTCTGTGAGATCAATAAATTTCTGATTTAACAACTTTGTTGATTTACCTGAAGGTGTATTAATATATCATGCTACTGGTCAAGCGGATTTTTCTTGTGTAGTTTTATTAGTCCGTATATCTTTGGAGATTGAGCATTCCTTTTGAATCAGTTTTTTCCCACTCTGTATGTGCTAGGGAATCTGTATGTACCAATCTCTTATCTCTGTTATGAAGGATTTGTTCGATTCTTAGGTATTTCGATTGTATTCAGTGTTTCCAATATATCTTGCATTTTTCCTTATATTGGTATTAAATGAGGTATAAAAAGTTATTACCTTTATCAGCCTCCGTTAAAATAAGATATTCTTCTTGGATTTTTGATTATATGGATTTGATTGTTTCCATGTAATTTTGCTTCTTGTGTCGAATGTTGGATTCTTTGATAATTTCAGCAATCTTATGTTCATGGAAAAAGGGATTATTGTTGACCTCATCAACTATCAAATAGACAAAATGGTAAAAAAGAACATCAAATAACATTATTATTATATTCCATAAATTATACTTGCTTGAGAAAATACGTTAGTTCCAATTACACTGGTCCTGTCTCTAATAACTTAAGCAACTATTTTCCAAATTTAAAATAACCACGTCTCTCCAAATTTGTCCTATCAGTGAATCAATAAATTTCTGATATAACAACTTTGCTCATTCCATTGAAGGAGTATTTATATATGATACTATTGGTCTAGCGGAATTTACTTGTTCTTGTTGTTTTATTAGTCCCATACAACTTTCGAGATTGAGCGTTCATTAAAATCAGTTTTATCTTTCTATTCTGTATGTAATATGTAATCTATATTAGGTGTCACCATAGCTTCTTCATTCGTCTTCAGACGAATGAAGAAGCTACGGTGTAGTGAAACGCGTTACGAATCGCAATTATTAAGTAAAATTCCTTAAAACACAGTACTTGTTTTTATTATTGATAATGGAATTTTACCAAGTAAAAGCCTCCCAAATTCAAATATACCAGATGTAACTGAAACTAGGGTCATCCTTTTTTTCTATTTGGAATATTTTGATGAAATTTGGGAATCAGATAAAAGATCACATTTTAAATTTGATAACATTAATATGTTGGGACACCCATATTTTTGCTCATTTTAATTGTTCATCTGATCCTTCGTCTTTTGACATTATTTTGAAAGAAAAACAAAATTCAATATTTTTCTATGCAATTTTCGTATTTCGTTATAGAAAGCCATGAACAGTGACAATTGGCTTAGCTCAACATCTCCTATCACGAAAATACAAGATTGTATCTAAACATTTAATTGCTCATTTTTAACGGGGTGTCAAAGTCTTACATTTCAGTTTTTCCTCAAAAAGTAGGCTTTCTTCTGAGACAACCATTTTTTATACCACTCACGTCTCTCCATTCTTACCGGTTCCGGAGTTCTAGTGGAAAATACTAGAGAGTTTCCCTATTCGCTTATAATACTAAACAATGTTGGCGATGCAAAATTTTTGTTCATACTTATAATATTCTGTGATCATAAAATAAACAATCAATACACTCTCAGTGAAAAAGTCGATATGCTCCTTATTTATATAGAGTGCAGGTAAAACAGCGTTCAAGCTGAACAATCATACTGAGAGCGCTATCCGGAAATACTTCATCCGAATGGAACCTATTTCTCAAAAATTTCGTGAGGTGTAACCTGCTGAAGAGGAGGATTTCGTTATCGACAAAGATACCAAAATAGACGTATTGACATTTGTTGAAATTAATCCAATCACATCAACAAGAGGAATTGCCAAGGAGCTTGAATTTGCCACCAAAGCGTATGGAGAATTTTGAAAAAAACATAAGTACTGCTCTTTTATATATCAACTACACCATATTTCGGTATCTCGGCGAAATTCTTCCAGAAAAATGGATAATTTAAAATGGTCCCATTAGATGACCAGCTACATCGCCAGATTTGTGTCCACTAGATTTCTTCCTGTGGGGCCATTTGATGAGTAAGGTTTACCAAACACCTGTTAAAACTCAACAAGAATTGAGAGACCATTTGAGATAAGCTATTGCAGGCATTATAGCCCTACAGTTGAATAATGTGTACGATGTTGTGTTATTGAAAATGGTGTTGTTTTTGAATATTTGTTATAATCATTTAGTTTTCGCTGTTAGCTCCTTTGTTTTTAACTTTGACATCCCATTCAAAATGAGCTATTCAATTTCTAGATACAATCTTGTATTTTCGTGATAGGAGATGTAGAGCTAAGCCAATTGTCACTGATAATGGCCTTCTAGAATGAAAGATGAAAATTGCAAAATTAAGATTGCTTTGTTTTTCTCTCAAAAATATCGAAATAAGCAAAAATACAGTGTGTCCCATTTGGAAATCGAAAATTCGTATTGTTTCCGGCATAACCGGGAACGAAATATTATACGTATTAATGTTATCAAATTCAAAATGTTGTCTCTTATCCGATTGCAAAATTTCATCCAATATTCTAAATAGAAAAAAGTTACAGGGGTGGCTCTAGGTTCAGTTACACCCCAAGTCTTATGTCTGTTATGGAGGATTTGGTCGGATTCTTAGGTATTTCCATTATTTTCAGTATTCCCAATAGATCTTGCATTTCTTCTTCATATTGGTCTTTCCTAAGGCATACGGTATTGTTACTTTATCAGCTTTTGTTGATGATATGGATTTTATGGTTATCGTGTAATTTTGCTTCTTGAGCAAATGTAGGATTCTTTGATTATTTCAGCAATCTAATGTTTATTGAAAATGGACAAAATAAGAAGAATGAAAAGAAAAACATCAAATAACATTATAAATATATTCCATGAGAGCTATCAGCTTGAAAATATACGCTAGTTTCAACTACGCTGGTCTTCTCTCCAATAACTTAGGCAACTGTTTTACCAAATTCAAAATAACCACCTCTTTCTCAAGTGGTCCTAACCTAAGCAAATCTTTATTCAATGCTGAACAAGAAACAGACAAATTCAAAAAATCAGACGTTTACAAAATTGTTTGCAAAGAGTGCAGTATAGCGTATGTTCTGCAGACTGGTAGAAATCCGGAACAGATTTCAAGAAAATTCATCCTCTGACAATAATTTAGCAATAAGTAAACATTTAAACACTACAAAATAACACTATATAATACCTAAATTATTCATAATAGCGATCAAGTAAAGAAAATGAATCTGTTGGAATGTTTGTAAATCGATAAACTTTGTGACAACCCAAAAAAATTCTGCCTAGAGAGCCAGCTAGTCATAATAACCTCTCCATACAGGCGGTCTCACCTCCGTCGCTCGTTGTGATACCACCATATCCAGCTATAGGTCCCGTGAATTGGTTACCAGTGTGACTAAGTTTCGGTATCTGGCGGATGGTCCAATTGCCAGGGTGGAAAGGATTGGCAAAGAAGCATGATGACCTCTCCTGGGACAAAATTATCGGAGTTAGAATAGTCTTCCTTTCGGATCTTCGGGGGACTACCTCGAGGGTTCAAGATGCGGGTGAGTCGAGCACTCCTCGTGCGAATTCACTAATTCATTCCGTTTCAGAAATGGCAGCAAACACTTTATAGAGTTCTGCAATATCAGAGGACTGGGGCATAGCAACGTGAATATCGATGCAGTCCACCAGCATCTGGATAACGCACAACCCCATGTACTGGTCCTAACAGGAACCCAAATAAGTCAACCAACCAACATATTCACGTTCTGATGGGTATGAGTTACATACGAAGCTCAAATTTAAAGGAGCCCTCTCTGTTTTCGCCAGATCGGATGTTGCATGCCAGAGAGAGGACACGATAAAGGACGACGCTTTCAACCTTGCGTGGTTCAAACTCTGTTTGCAGGATAAACCACTATTTTAATGTTGTCTATATCGCTCACTAAACGATATTGACTTCTTTAGAGCGTTTCAGTATCTAGAAGATAAGGTGGATTGCATGCAGACACATCATCCGGCTGCTGAGGTCATTGTACTGGGTGAGTTCAACGTTCACAATACCATTTGGCTCCGCAACTTCAATAGAACAGATGAAGCCGGAAAACAGGCTGAAACTTACGCAATCAGCTATTATCTAACGCAGCCAGTCGACGAACTGACAAAAATACCTGATCACCGACCTCCTGAACACCTTGGATCGTTTTTGGTTTCAGATTCAGATAGTTTTGGAATGGAGGTCTCAGCATCGCTAGGCAATTCAGATCACAACCTTATATCTGCTACTGCAACCAATGTTGTTCCGCTGAACCAAGAACCTAAAACACCAAGACGCATTTGGCACTATAACCGTGCTAACTGGAATGAGCTGCGTGAATTATTTCTATGTTTTCCATTCAGTGGTGTTTGTCTTTCAGATCCTGACATCAATGTGAGCACTGAATCTGTTACAGAAATCATTCGTGCAGTAATGGATCTCTACATCCTTCATTCCATGAAAAGAACCAAAGCACAAAAGCGTTGGTTCAACAAAGACTGCGAAAGAGCCTCTTCAGTCAAGAACAGAGCTTACAATTCATGATAGATGAATCCAACAGAGGAAACAAGAACAACCTTTGTACGAATACGGAAGGATGCAACCTAACAACTGTAAGAGCAAAGGCCAATTTCAACGAATGGCTAACTAATGAACTCCTTGAACTGGCAAGCGGGACTATACAGTTCTGGTCTATGGCGAAGACTGCAGATCTGCATTTTCGCCTATTGATATAGAAGACTGAAGTAAAGCATCCTCTCCGGAAGTGAAAGCTGATCTCTTTGCTCTATTGTTCTCAAAGAGTTTTGTGTTTGATTCATCTAACGCAATACCCCCGAACATTCTAGCTACAAATTCTTCCATGGAAGAAATCAAGTTAAGAGTTTGCACTGTGAGATGGATTCTTGAGCAGCTGAACCAAAAGAAGGCAGTTGATCTAGACGAAATACCGCCAATCGCCCTGAGAAGTGTGCTCATGAACTGGCACACACTTTTAACCATCTCTTTCATATTTCCCATGAAAGCCAGACTTTTCTGAGCATTTGGAAAATAGCGAGATTTTAACCGATTCCAAAAAAAGGAAATAAGTTCTCACCCAAAAACTTCCGCCCTGTTGCATTTCTTCCTATTATGTCCAAAGTGATGGAGAGAGTCATAACCGACGAACTATTCAAATATCTTGAGTTGCTGGAAATTATTAACCACCATCAGTATGGTTTTCGCAGGCAAAATCGACGGAGATCTGCTCACCTACGTCGCTCTCGTTTGTACATCAACGATGAAAAAGCAAGGGGAATCTAGAGCAATAGCTCTCGACATCTCTGTTGCCTCCGATAGGGTGCCTCGTTGAATAAATTTGCTCCATATGGGCTTCCCGAAAAATTGCTTGGCTGAATAAGTATTTTATTTCAAGAAGATCAATACAAGTTGTGGTCGACGGTATAACATCTGATTGTTTTCAGTTGCAAGCAGGAGTACCTTTATGTATAAGATAAACGATCTTCTGTGATCTACAGAGAAAAACATTTTAGGTTCTGCAGACGATTGTACCCTGGTTTCGTTTTTCAGTTGTCTGCGGCTGACTACAGCTACGGAATCTAAGCGTCAGAGATGTAAACAGCTCAAACTCTGACAAAAGATATCGGAAAGGGGTCAGTTGATTCTGGTTAGTTTCAGCACCAGCAAGACGCAAGCAATTGCATTTTCTAGAAAGGTCCCCACTAGAGAACCTCCTCTAACGAAATAACAGTGGTAGCAATTTTGTTGGTTTTTTGTTCGGTTCAAACTCATTTCAGCCGCTACTCGTTTCAGCAAAGCAAGCCCTCAATTTTCGACCTCATTTCCACTAACGATGAGCAGCATGTCCCGGATCCGATATTCCATCCACCTATTGGTAACTCTGACCACGTTGTCATAGCTTCTGAAATTCAGATTTTTCACTCACCGTCGAACTCTGCTGAAAGCTCCACTTACAACGTCACGGACTTCAACGAAGCGACTAATAAACTCTCTGGGATGAACTGGCAAACGGTTCTTGGCTTTTCAGATGATCCAAATAAAATGTGCTCGAATTTTCTCTTCACCATTACTTCCTGCGTAACAAAACATTCTAGCACAATTTCAAGCCGAAAAAAATCCGTTTAAACCCTGGCTTACTAACGAATTTATCCAGCCACAGCATCACAAGAGGAATCAATGGTGACGGTATAAGAGAGTAGGTACTGCGGACAACTTAAACAGTTATCGTGTTTTTACAAATTTCCTCAGGTGCTCGGTTCGTTTCTCCGGGCGAAATTATGAAACCAGCATTACTAACTCGGACAACCACAAACGCTTGTTAAAACACACACACTTGTTTCAAAAGCAAAGTTACAACTCCTCTTCAGCGACGTGCTAATAGTTTTATCTGCTCGTCAGCTGCCGAGTCTGCAGAAATGCTAGCCGCAGCATTTGCTTAGAATTATACAGTTGAAACCACTGATGACCCCCCTCCCGGCACTACTATCGCTCACATTTACCCCAGAGAAAGTAAAAAAATACTTTCAAAATCTGATTAGCTCCTCGTTCCTTGAATTAGACAGAATCACCTTGGCATTACTCAAAAACAACACAGATATTTGTTGCCATTTGTTATCTCGAATGATGACCGCCTTCTTCGAAAAGGACAATTACCATCATCTCGAAAGACCGCGTCAATTACGCCTGTGTTTCAGAAGGAAGATAAGTTGGACCCCTTAGATATCAACTGATATGTCTTTTGTCTGTACCTTAGAAGATAATGGAGTCGATCTTATCAGTTGGAATCACCACTTTTCTAGACCCCTATCAAGTTATGCCAAAAGAACAACATGGATTCGTCGGGGGAAAATCCAGCACTACCATTTCGTTGTCGTGTATCAATGACTGGTCTAAAGCGCTTGATTTAAAAATACCCAATGACGTAATCTATTTCGATATCGCGCGAGCTTTCGATCAAACTCTTCCGGCGGCGTATTCTTCATAAAATAGAGCACTGCCGTATAAGCGGAAAAGTGCTGATATGGATTGAGAACTATTTGAGTGACAGAAGGTTCGTGGTGAGAGTTGGTGGGTCGTTATCTTCAGTTCGTCGCATTAACAGTGGTGTATCGCAGGGCTCCGTGCTTGGTCATCTTTCATTCAAAGTGTTCGTTAACGATCTACGAATTCATATACAGAGTAAAACAGCTTTCGATGCTGATGACACTAAGATTTACGATATAAACTCAGTCGGTCGTTGATGCAATGACTGGCTCCTTCCTCTTAACTCCACAAAATGTGTCATTCTGAATTTGAGGCAAAACAATCCCTGTGCAACTTACGATCTGTATGGTGCACCGTTAAGACCAATCTCGTCCTTCGTCGACTTAGGTGTAACTGTTAGCAGTGCCCCATCAAGGTCTGCTCACATCAGACGTGCAAGTTATGCCAAAAGAACAACATGGATTCGTCAAGGGAAAACCCACCACTACCATCAGTTCTGCCAACGTACGAATTCTCTGATTTAATTAATCAGAAAATTGGTCGCCAAAGTCGTTTTGATTTTTTTGAAAAGTCATTTCACTAGAGATCTTCGGCATTGGATTCTGAATAACAAAGAAAGAAAGGTTACACGCTGTAAGGCAAGGAATTTAATTGAGGCTGCTAGGATACAGGCTGCGTCCCCTTCAGACGCCACTAAAGGCTATGAAGGATCGTGCCAATTTACCACCGTTGGAAAAAGACAATAGTTCTCCTCGTACTCATATGATCAAGTCAAGTTACGTAGCCCAGAGTATCTACAAGCTCAACAAGTTGCCAACCGGCGGTTATACAAGAAAAAGTGGTTTTGCAGAATGATAGAGAAACAGTTTTCTATATTACCTTTCTTCGCCAAACACGTATATTATATTAAGAAAACATGTTTCCTGTGCGTACTGTCTCCCATATACTAGCTTAATGCTAAAAACCATCAGCTAAGTTGCTGAGCTGACAATCAGAAATAGGAATAAAGAGGAATAATCCTACTGCAGCATCAAAGGAAGAGAAAGAGCACGAAGAAAATAAAAAAGAACAAAAACGAAATAAAAAGAATGAGCAAAGGATTAGAAGAAAATATTCTTAGAATTCAGGCGATCCCGAAATTCGTAATTCAAGAGTTAAGGCTTCCACATGCTGCCTGCCTAGATTTTACAGATTCCTGTAATAAAACTTTCTCAATAGTAAAATGGATCGAGACTATTTCTTGCGATAAATAAATTCATGAAGATTGAATATTGGAGCTTTTCAAGAGATTTTTGCAACATGTGTAGAAAAAACGAAGAATAAATGCGAGAAATCAAATATAATTAAAAAATATTTCAATTTTACTCCACTATTTCGTTTCTAGTTCTGAATATGCTATTATTTTGCGAATAAAAACTTTTATGAAATATTTTGTAATAAAATTGATCTTATTGAGAGTTATTTCCATTTCACTAGCAGGAACTTCTATCCCTCTCCACTAAGAACAACTAACCCACCCTTGCAGGATGATTGGCATTTGCCATAAAGCCAATATAAGCAGCAAGTTCATTTCTCTATCAATCAGAGTTTCAGGAATTGAACTTGATCTTAGCCGAATTTCAACCAGATATACAGAAATTATTGTTAATGAAAACATGCATGAAAATAAAAATATGTGTATTGATTTTGAATCTCAATAATTGAACACATTTATTTTACTTCACTAGATAATTTCCCAAAGTTTGGTAAATATTGGGCGCCTGCATTTTTCAGGAATTCTTTGAGATGCTGTTTATTTGATACTGATCAGTGTTTTGATTTCATAAACTTCAAAGTGAATTAGAATGAGTAAAAGAGAACAAGCAGCTTTTTCCATTTTAGATATTTTGATTCTGGTACAAAGTTCTCAAATTTAGTAATCGGCGTCGGCTTATATTTTAATTGTAGAGTTTGATTTTTTGCATCTCTCATTAATTCTAATTCTCCAAATGCTTTTCGATTCACGTTTATGTTGGTAATGAAAATCTCACCGGGAATTATGTAAATTTCAAATGGTTTCAGGAAAAACGACGACCAGCCGATTTCGAATATTTTAAGTCTTCAAATGTATTTTAGAATTTCGTAACTATTCCTTTTATCATTTTATATACTCGTTAAGATTTTCTTGTTTATTGTTGGACCATTTTTCAATTAGAGGAAAATGACAAAATTCTTCATTATTAATGTACCGCATGTTCCAAATTCGATGTACTTGAATCGATTCTCTTAAACTGTTGGAGAAAAAAGGATCCGGTTTGAGCGATGTGTTGCTACTTTTTAATGAAACGAAAGATGCCGTTCACAGAAATTTCATGGCTCTCTTCAAGGATCAAATACATAAGGCAGAACAGAAAGAACTGGTCAACTACGTCGTAATTTACGGAATTCCTAGTGAAAAAAAAAGAAAATCTGAAGGAGAAAGTAAAAAATCTGAGAAAAACTCATAGAATATTGCGAACACCGAACTTAACGCAATCCGACTTGGTAAAAACGATGGTGTTATTCGGGTACAATTTGAAAATGGAGAAACAAAGGAGAAACTGATGAAATCAGCTAACAAAAAGGATTTAAATGCCCAAACCTATTGTTATTATTTTTCGAATAATAACTTTTATTCAATATTTTGTAATAAATATCTCATTGAAAGTTAGTTATTCTCCCTAAGAACAACTAACCCACCTTTGCAGGAAAATTAGTAATCTGAAAGCTCTTTAATATTTTACATTTGCCATAATAAACAATAATAAACATTTCTCTATTAATCAATGTATCAGGAATTGAACTTGATCTTAGCCGAATTTCAACCAGGTATACAGAAAGTATATTTAATGAAAACATGAATGAAAGTGAAAATATGTGTACTGAGTTTAAATCTCAACAATTAAACACATTTATTTTACTTTTTAGATAATTCTCCAAAGTTTGGTAAATATAAGGCGCCAGTACTTTTCAGCTATTCTTTGAGATGCTGTTTAGTTGACACTGATCAGTGTTCGGATTTCAGTGGAATAGAATGAGTAACAAGAGAACGTTGCTTCGAATATTGAAATAACTCAACAAGCAGCTTTTTCCATTGTAGGATACTTTGATACTGGTACAAAGTTCTCAAATTCAGTAATCGGCATCGGCTTATATTTTAATTGTAGACCTTGATCTTCTTGCATCTGTCATTATTTCTAACTCTCAGGATAGTTATCGAAATGTTTCACTTTAGGAAAACCCTCGTATCTCAGTGAATTCATAATTTAGCGCAAATGAGAAAATTGCTTCTTGTAGGGCTATTCATGTTGAATTCACTGGCGTGCCTAACTTTTTCTTAGGGAAGCAACTTTTGAGCTATAACCCAAACTTGTGTTTTTCGGATAGAATATCCTATATATTCCATCATCATCGTATTCAATTCACTGGCAGTTCTATAATTATATATAGCACTCAATATTTCATATTATGACAGCGTCCGAAAAGGCGATTATATCGTTAAAAATTTGATTTTTCGTGAAATATTGTGAAAGCGGTGGTAAAATATCCTTCAAAATAATGAAACAATGTTGAATTACGGTCTTGTTGAAAATATGCACGCGTATATCTTCATATATGATATATTTGGGCATTCACGATGGTATCAATATATCACGTCGCCTTTGAAACAATTATAGACGAAATTTTTGGCGTGCATACTTTATTCTCTTAATATTTATTATTGCTTCGTTGTATAGATTGAAATGTGTGGACGTTGCATTTTTGCTTCTCAAGATCCCGCGAATTATATGAAAATAACGGTCGCTGAAGGCCTAAAATGATTGACAAAATCGGCAAATTCCGAGGATGAACACAATAAATTCGGCGCATTCAACATCTGGTCGGCATTTCCTCTCCTTGTTGTCTCAATACAAAGAAAAGGAACAATGCAGTGCGAAAATGACGGAAAGCGAAATATACGAATAGTGAAATAAACAAGTGACGGATGATGAAGATGGTCTTCTATGCGACAAAGGTCTTGTTTGGAAACATAGGAACAAATCGAAAAATCCCTAAATCAAAACAAAATTGATACTGCGACAGATGCCAAAATACTAAGGAAGCACTAGAGGCTCAGCCATCTAAAGAATACACGTTTGGCGATGTAATGGAAAAATTAAATCAAATGCATGATAAGTATAATGCTCTGTTTCAGAAATTCAATGAGCAAGTGAAAATAAATGAATACTTGAAAGATGAGATACTTGAATTCAAGGATCAAATAAATAAGACAGAATAGAAAGAACTGGTCAACAACATCGTAATTTACGGAATTCCTAGTGAAAAAAGAAAAATCTGGAAGAGAAAGTAAAACAAATCGGAGAAAGACTCAAGTGAATATTGCGAACACCGAATTCAAGGCAATCCGACTTGGTAAATACGATGGTGGTATGTCCCCCATTCGGGTACAATTTGAAAATGGAGAAACGAAGGAGAAACAGATGAAATCAGCAAACAAATGGAATTTAAATGCCCAAGACCTAATGTTTTTATTTTTCGAATAATAACTTTTATTCAATATTTTGTAATAAATATCTCATTGAAAGTTATTTTATTCTACTAGAAGGAACTTAAAACAACTAAAACAACTAACCCACCTCTGCAGGAAAATTAGTAACCTCAAAGCTCTTTGATATTTTACATTTGCCATAAAACCAATATATGCAGCAAGTTAATTTCTCTATTAATCAATGTATCAGGAATTGAACTTGATCTTAGCCGAATTTCAACCAGGTATACAGAAAGTATAGTTAATGAAAACATGAATGAAAGTGAAAAATATGTGTATTGAGTTTAAATCTCAACAATTAAACACATTTATTTAACTTCTTTAGATAATTCTCCAAAGTTTGGTAAATATAAGGCGCCAGTACTTTTCAGCTATTCTTTGAGATGCTGTTTAGTTGACACTGATCAGTGTATGGATTTCAGTGGAATAGAATGAGTAACAAGAGAACGTTGCTTCGAATATTGAAATAACTCAACAAGCAGCTTTTTCCATTGTAGGATACTTTGATACTGGTACAAAGTTCTCAAATTCAGTAATCGGCATCGGCTTATATTTTAATTGTAGACCTTGATCTTCTTGCATCTGTCATTATTTCTAACTCTCAGGATAGTTATCGAGATGTTTCACTTTCGGAAAACCCTCGTATCTCAGTGAATTCATAATTTAGCGCAAATGTGAAAATTGCTTCTTGTAGGGCTATTCATGTTGAATTCACTGGCGTGCACAACTTTTTCTTAGGGGAAGCAACTTTTGAATTATAACCCAAATTTGTGTTTTTTCGGATAGAATATCCTATATATTCCATCATCATCGTATTCAATTCACTGGCAGTTCTATAATTATATATAACACTCAATATTTCATAATATGACAGCGTCCGAAAAGGCGATTATATCGTTAAAAATTTGATTTTTCCTGAAATATTGTGAAAGCGGTGGTAAAATATCGTTCAAAATAATGAAACAATGTTGAATTACGGTCTTGTTGAAAATATGCACGCGTATATCTTCATATTTGATATATTTGGGCATTCACGATGATATCCAATATATCACGTCGCCTTTGAAACAATTATAGACGAAATTTTGGCGTGCATACTTTATTCTCTTAATATTTATTATTGCTTCGTTGTATAGATTGAAATGTGTGGACGTTGCATTTTTGCTTCTCAAGATCCCGCGAATTATATGAAAATAACGGTCGCTGAAGGCCTAAAATGATTGAGAAAATCGGCACATTCCGAGGATGAACACAATAAATTCGGCGCATTCAACATCTGGTCGGCATTTCCTCTCCTTGTTGTCTCAATACAAAGAAAAGGAACAATGCAGTGCGAAAATGACGGAAAGCGAAATATACGAATAGTGTAATAAACAAGTGACGGATGATGAAGATGGTCTTCTATGCGACAAAGGTCTTGTTTGGAAACATAGGAACAAATCGAAGAATCCTAAATCAAAACAAAATTGATACTGCGACAGATGCCAAAATACTAACGAAGCACTTGAGGCTCAGCCATCTAAAGAATACACGTATGGCGATGTAATGGAAAAATTAAATCAAATGCATGATAAGTATAATGCTCTGTTTCAGAAACTCAATGAGCAAGTGAAAATAAATGAATACTTGAAAGATGAGATACTTGAATTCAAGGATCAAATAAACAAGACAGAACAGAAAGAACTGGTCAACAACATCGTAATTTATGGAATTCCTAGTGAAAAAAAAGAAAATCTGAAAGTGAAAGTAAAAAAATCGGAGAAAGACTCAAGTGAATATTGCGAACACCGAATTCAAGACTAAAAAAAAAAAATTTGGTATGCCCCCATTCGGGTATAATTTGAAATTGGAGAATTGAAGGAGAAACTGATGAAATCAGCAAACAAAGGAATTTGAATGCCCAAGACCTATTGTTATTATTTTTCTAATAATAACTTTTATTCAATATTTTGTAATAAATATCTCATTGAAAGTTATTTTTATTCTACTAGAAGGAACTTTTATCCTTCTTCCCTGAAAACAACAAACCCACCTTTGCAGGAAAATTGGTAACCTGAAAGCTCTTTGATATTTCATATTTGCCATAAAACCAATATATGCAGCAAGTTAATTTCTCTATTAATCAACGTATCAGGAATTGAACTTGATCCTAGCCGAATTTCAACCAGGTATAGAGAAATTATAGTTAACGAAAACATGAATGAAAGTGAAAAATAAGTGTATTGAGTTTAAATCTCAACAATTAAACACATTTATTTTACTTCTTTAGATAATTCTTCGAAGTTTGGTAAATATAAGGCGCCAGCACTTTTCAGTAATTCTTTGAGATTCTCATTAGTTAATACTGATCAGTGTTCGGATTTCATGAATTTCAAAGTGGAATAAAATGAGTAACAGGAAGAGCGTTATTGCGAATATTAAAATAATTTGACAAGCAGCTTTTTCCATTTTAGGATACTTTGATTTCGGTACAAAGTTCTCAAATTCAGTAATCGGCGTCGGCTTATATTTAAATTGTAGAGCTTGATCTTTTGGATTTCTCATTATTTCTAATTCTCCAGATGCTTTTCGATTCATAATTATATTGAAAATAGAAAGCTCACCGGGAATTATTTCAATTCCAAATGGGTTCAGGAAAAACGAGGACCAGCCGATTTCGAATATTTCAAGTCTTGAAATATATTTTAGAATTTCGTCACTATTCCTTTTATCATTTTTACATACTCGTTAAGATTTTCATGTTTAATGTTGGAACCATTTCTTCAATTCGAAGAAAATGACAAAATGTTTCATTATTAATGTACAGGATGTTCCAAATTCACTGTATTTGAAAGAAATATCTTATAGTATTGGAGATAGAAGGATCCGGTTTGCATTAGGTGTAGCTACTTTTTAATGAAACGAAAGATGCTGTTCACAGAATTCTCATGGCTCTCTTCGTTTCCGAGGTACAGGCTGATTATCGAAATGTTTCACTTTCGGAAAACCCTCGTATCTAAGTCAATTCATAATTTAGCGCAAAGGTGAAAACTGCTTCTTGTAGGGCTTTGCATGTTAAATTCACTGGTGTCCACAACTTTTCCTTAGGGAAACCACATTTGAGTTATAGCCCAAACTCGTATATTTTTGAATAGAATATCCTGTATATTCCACCATAATCGTATTCTATTCACTGGCAGTTCTATAATTATATATAACACTCATTATTTCATAATATGAGAGCGTTCGAAAAGGCGATTATATCGTTAAAATTTGATTTCACGTAAAAATTGTGAAAGCAGTGGTGAAATATCGTTCAAACTTCAACTTTGTTGAATTAAGGTCTTGTTGAAAATTGGCACGCGTATATCTTCATATTTGATATATTTGGGCATTTACGATGATATCCAATATATCCGTGGCCTTCAAAACAAATATAGGCAAAATTTTCGATGTGCATACTATATTTTATGCTCAATATTCATTGTTGCTTCGTTGTATAGATTGAAATGTGTGCACGTTGCATTTTTGCTCCTCAAGATCCCACGAATTATCTCGGAAAAAGACCGTAAAAAGCTTATCGGTTTCGATAGTGTTCCAAACAAAAATGATTAAGAAAATCGGCTTATTCCGAGAATAATCACAACATATTCGGCGCATTCGACATCTGGTCCGCATTTCTTCTCCTTGTTTTCTCAAAACAAAGAAAGGAACAATGCAGACTGTAATAAACAAGTGACGGATGACGAAGATGGTCTCCCATACTACAAATGTCTTGTTTGGAGACATAGGAACTGTCTAGGAATGAGCGTGAAAACATATCAGAAAATCAGTAAATCCAAACAAAATTGGTACTGCGAGAGATGCCAAAATACTAAGGAAGGCTCAGGCATCTAAAGAATTCAAGTTTGGCGATGTAATGGCAAAATTAAACCAAATGGATGATAAGTATAATGCTCTGTTAAAACGAATGCGTACAAATACTTATGGATAAATGAAGGCAGAATACTTCTCAAAGAGAGGACTCCAGTAAAGTTGTTGAAGTTAGAAATGAAAAAGATTTCAAAAACTCTCAGAAAAAAATGAATATGGTTTATATGAATATTTGAAGCATACGTAATAAGTTAGATGAGGACCAATGTTTTGTAATAAGGAATAAATGCGATATTTAGTGGAAACCTGGCTAATGGAAAGAGAAGCTTCACGATTTGAGATGGACGGCTCATGCATTTAGAGACAAAAGTGGGAGGAGGGGTCTCGATCTACCTACGAAATGAAATAAAGTTTCGAGAAATTTCCAAATCCAATCCGAAGGAAGTATTCAGCTGGTTGACTGTAGAACTCAACGAGGATGGAACAAAAATCAGTGCTGCTTTTCGACCACCAAATTGTGATGTTGACCAATTTTTACAGTACATGGAAAACATGATGACTAGTTTCCCGATATCGCATTCCATCTTGGGAGATATGAATATAAATCTATCAGACAGCTGCTCGAATATGGTTATAAACTATAAACATACGATCTTCTTCAATAACTTCGAACTTAAAGAAAAATAGACGCTTAAAATCGGACCAGAGAGGCACCAAACCACAGAATGGTAGCATAATTGATCACGTATATATATTCTTTCGAAAAAGAGAGGATTTACAAAAATTGGAATAATTGTATTTACAATAAATGCTTATATCTATAATTTTGGTGTGTGTCAGAAAAAACATTAGTGTGAGCTCAGGAAAATGTAACAAGGAAACATACTATCTTGCGAATGATTCAATAAACGAGTGAAAGAAAACCTGAGGAAACAATTTGTTTCCGTGTCGCTATTGCACTACTAATAGCTTGTTTGTTTCTGTTGTGTTAGTGTCGTGTGTACATAAAGAGTACCAAAGATTTTCATGCTCAGCAGCTTCAATTCTTATATTGCACTCCATGATTTCCAGAGGAAGACAAGGGTGAAAGAAAGGGGTTTGGGACAGGAATCTGTAGTAGTGGAAAAAGAAAAACAGCAGCAAAATTTTTCAACAATCATATCTGACTCTTATATGTCCAAACTTATTTGAATTTAAGAATAGATTTTACATAGCAAGCAAGGCCATAAAAAGGACTAAGGAGATAATCAAAAGTACATAACTTGCGAAATTTCCTCTTTCGCGGAGATGTTCTTCCGTCGCAGTGTGAGTCTCCTGAAACATAATTACTTCCTTTTTTTCTATGTTGCCAATTTTGAAGTATAATCTTGCAGAATCCTTCAATATTCGAACTCAACAAAACAATTCCTCTCTGTTTGACCGAGAGAGCCCCAATGGCTAGGTTTCGTCTTCTGAGTGATGTCGATTATGATCTATAGATGTTCTAGAATCATTATGAACCCAATAATTTGGGTTGATATCTCCCATATATCATTCTCTCGTGGTTCTTGTTTTATTTTAAGAAAAATTTGCGAAGAAATTTTGACAGTCGTTTTAAAAATATGACAAATGTCATATTGATCACGTAATTACTGATAATGGAAACCCCACAATAAATGCCTTTGTACTCGAAAGCAACGTACTTTCTGACCACAGAATTATCAGGATTAACAAAAATGAAAAAAGAAAGGTACGCCGGCCAAAGGTGAATACGATAAAGAAATCTGGGAACTATAAAAATTTGTGAAATTCTTCGGAGATAAGGTCGACCAAAGAGCAGTGTAAACAGAATTCAGAAGGTTATGATGCATTTTTTCACGATTGTGAAGAAAATATCCGCAAAGAATTTGTTCCACTCGTCCAGACAGTCACAGGAGACTTTTTATTATTATTACATTAGTGACTAGCAACATTTACCTTATTTACCTGATCTGGCTCCCTGCGACCACTATCTTTTCACTAGAGTGCATTCGACGATGAAATGAAAACGGTGAAATTTAATTGAGACTCTTCAAAGTGCGGAGACCGACGCGATAAAGACCAGCCCAGAAAAGGAGATACAGAAGTCGTTTGACAGCCTGTTGGCACGTGCAAATATCTATATCAATGTAGAAGGCAAATACATTGATTAATAAAGAAAAGTTCAGATACTTTTGGAATGGAAGGTGTATGATTCCCAATTTATTGAAAACATATCTCCCCGAGTTTAAATTTTCATTTGGGTAGTATGTATGCATAAGCCACCAGATATATATGTCAGAATATAAAAATATAATATTTGTCATAGTTGCATCGTTACAAGATTCGTAACTTCCAGAGCCATCACAGATAAATCCATTTTCAGTTCCAATTCAATGCCGAAACTTTAAATTGTCATTCTTAGATTTCGTGCCTGAAAGTTCTAGATCCGAACATCCGCACTGAAATATTTGCGAGAATTTATAAATCTTGATTTTGTGAGAACTGCTGGCTGGGGAAAACCCAAGGGTGTTGCGCTATTTTCCATGTTGAACTTTTCTGACGAGTTTTTGCTGGGTTTGCAGAAACTTTTGATGACGGCAATTTTAATTTCATACAAAGCGTAGTGAAACCATCCGGTAATTTATTTTGATTATAATTTTGTTTTGTTCGCATATGTCTAGTAGATGTGAAATTTTTTTATATAGGAGGGTTTCAACAAAGAGAGATAAATATTGGTTAGTTTATGTCAAGGAATTATTTAATTAATGTGAGTAGAAAGTAAAAGACCAACGAAAAGAACATCTGGATTGATGTTGAAAATTTCGCTTAAAATTGTTATCGTACCAATGTATGACGACCTTATCAGATCCTTAGTGCATCCTCTATTTATTTTATATTTGTACTCTACCATACCTTCAAGCATCCTTATTCTTAAAGAAGGTGACGATATTGTCAGTGTTGTCCTCAACAGGTAGCCTTGAGTTACCCATTTCTTTTCTAGCGTATGTACCATAGTATTTTTGAGAATAGACAATTTGTATTCGAGCAGAACGTGTTTGATTTGTTGAAATGTTTATTACAAATTTTGTATTTCCAGCGCTGATCCCACTCTTCCATTTCTGTTAAATTAAAAATTTTTAGTCTTATACAGTTAACTCAGAATTACTATTGTATTCTTTCGTTCCCACCTCAAAATATTAGGTTTTGTGCCCAGTTCAAAAGAGTATGCACATTAATCTCAACGAGGCTCGAGAATTGCGAAAGCATGGGTGCCTATGTTAACCAAATAATCGATGGTTGCAAAAATTATAGGGCACAGGTTTTAAAATGGATGCTGAATGGATAAGATCCCTTTTACTAGATGGATTATTAGATAAGTACTCCCCAATGATAATGGCCATAGAACATTCCGGAATTGCTATTTCCGCAGACTTCATAAAAATGAAGTTGTTGGACATGGAACCAGTAGATGGCAGTGGTGGATCTTCCGGTTGTGTATTTGCAGGTAGAGGCGCTGGCAACGCTGGAAATTTCGGCAGGTATAGAAGCAACACAACAAATGGGCAAGCTGCAGCTCGTCGGTAAAGAAGGAAATTATGTGTTATCGGTGTCGGCAGGTCGGCCATTTTAAAAACAAATGTCCGAAAGTAAACAATCCCAATCAAGAAAAGCAGCAAAAACCTGAAAATGCTTTCAGTGCAGTCTTTTTGGGATCAAGCTTTAGTAAAGATGACTGGTATATTAATTCAGAAGCCAGTACGCACCCAGCCCCTGAGAAAAGATGGTTGAAAAACATATCGCAAGAAACAAAACTGACGAAGATGACCAAAAATTGCCTGTTGTGTGGTCGGTTGAGATTGATATCACTACATTAGTCAACCAAGAAACGCATGATGTGACAATAAAAAATGTGCCGTATGTACCTCAACTATCAAAAAACTTATTATCTGTTAGTCAGTTGATCAAAACAGGAAATGTTGTCCAATTTGAAACTGCAGGTTGCAAGATTTTTAATAAATTCCAGGGGTTAATAGCTATAGCAGATCTAGTCGACAACATGTATAGACTCAATATTGCAGATAGCAGAGAAAGTGAAAGTGTTTTATTGACAGCAGGAGCAGGTGCAAGTGTTGATACGTGGCGAAGGCGATTTGGACACATTAATTATGGTGACATTGCGAAGCTACAGTAGGGTGTCATTTATGGTATGACGTGGCAAGAAAAACCTGGTAGCAGAAAAAGTAATTACATAGTATGCTGTAAAGGAAAACAATCTAGGCTGCCATTTAGACATAAAAGCACAAGAACTAGTAAGTACTTAGAGCTGATTCATATAGACTTGTGTAGCCTGATGGAAAAACCATCCATTGGTGGTTCCAAATACTTCATCTTATTTGATGATGATTACAGTCGCATGGTGTTTGTTTATTTTTCGAAATATAAAGATGAAGTATGTGATCGCTTGAAAGAATTCAGAAGTATGATTGAGAATCAGAAGGGGTGTAAAATAAAAATGAAAGTGTTCAGATCAGACAATGGTGGAGAGTTCTGCAATGAAGAATTGGATACTTTCTCAGAGATTTGTGGATTTGTTCATCAAAAGACGAATCCATACACACCAGAGCAGAGTGGGGTACTGGAAAGGATGAACTGAACAATAGTGGAAAAAGCTAGATGTTCATTGTTCGATGCCAACCTAGACAAAAAAATTTGGGCAGAAGCTGTCAGTACAGTGGTGAACTTGCGTAATAGATCAATTGCAGCAGGTCTGTAGGACAAAACGCCTTATGAAATGTGGTATCAGAAAAAACCAGATGTGAGTAACCTGAGACTATTCGGTAGTCCTGTAATGGTTCATGTTGACTGTGCTAGAAGTAGAAAATGGAATGAGAAATCTGAGCAAATGATTTTCACTGGATACACTGAAACAACAACGGGTTTCAGGGTGTATGATCCTTCTAAGAATCTGATTACTACCAGCAGAAATGTTGTCATCATGGAAAATCTTGATGTAAAGTCGAAAGATGTATTTGACTTTTACTATGAACAAGGGATATTACCAGATTCAGTGGGGGATGACTCGAGAAAAGTGACAGTGAAAATACTAAAAGAGAGTGAAGTGCCGGTTTATGAAGGTTTACGGAGATCTGAAAGGATCCCAAAACCCAAAGTTTTTGAAGATCATGTGACTTATATGTGCACCGATAACAGTTTAATGGTGGAAGATGATCCAATTTTAGTTGCAGAAGCCCAATCAAAACATGATGCAGAAAAATGGAAGGAGGCCATGGTTGATGAAATGAAGTCGTTTCAAGAAAATGAAGCATGGGAGCTGGTCAAACTATCAAGTACAGGTACAATTCTTGAGTGCAAGTGGGTTTCAAAAGAAAAAGTGACGACAAAGGTGATGTGTGTTATCGAGCGAAGTAAGGTTAGGTGGGCAGAGGGCTTCATCCAAAAATTTCATATTGATTATGATGAAACATTTTCGCTTGTTGTAAGGCATTCCTCGTTGAGACTATTGCTCGCTTCAGCTGTTAAGTTTGACTTGAATATAACCCACCTTGTTGTTGCGACAGCTTTTTTAAATGGCGAATCAAATCAATAGAAACTGTGTATATGAGGCAACCAGAAGGTTTTGTTAGTGACGAAAATGAAGTGTGTGAATTGAAAAAGGCTATTTATGGGCTCAAACAGTCTTCAAGAGCCTAGAATAAAAAGGTTAAGTTGGTAGTATTAGGAATGCGTTATAGTCAATCAAAGTTGAAACATTGCATTTATATTAAAGGAACTGATCATGGTTTGACTATCATAGCGTTATATGTTGATGGTTTTTCTGTTTTTTCAAATGATCGTTCAGAAACAAATTCCCTGAAATAAGAGTTGAGTTCTAATTTCAAATCAAAAGATTTAGGGGAAATTAGACAGTGTTTAGGTATGAGAATAGTCAAAGATAAAGTTAATGGAACCATTAAGATTGATCAAGAGAATTATATTAATGATAATTTGAGACGTTTCAAAATGGACAATTGTAAACCAGTTGGAACACCTATGGAGGTTAACCACAAATTGATATTAACTTGATTAAAAATTATGTTGAAGTAAATATTCCTCATCAAAAGTTAATAGGCAGCCTCATGTTTTAAGTGTACTTACAAGTCCTGACACAGCTTTCACGGATAGTTACTAAAGTCAATTCAATTATTCATATAACGAAGTTCAGTGGAAGGCTGCTAAGAGTATACTAAGATACTTGAAGGGTGCGAAGCATTTTACTCTTAAGTTGAAACGTTCAGATTCTGATTTACAAGGTTTTGTTCATGCTGACTAGGCTAACGATAAAGTCGATAGAAAATCTCATACAGGTTCTGTGTTTAATATATCGTGGCAAAGTCGGAAATAAAAGACAGTAGCATTGTCGAGTACTGAGGCCGAATACATGGCACTCACAGAAGCAGCAAAAGGGGATGTATAGATTCGCAATTTATTGTATGAAATAAACGGTAAGCAGGGTACTGTTACAATTTTTTGTGTTAATCAAAGTGCAAAAAAGTTATCTGAAAACCCTGTATTTCATAATAGATCGAAACACATTGATGTTCGACATCATTTTGTTAGAGAAGCAGTGAATACTAATTTTGTTGAAATAAATTATTTACCTACTGCAGATATGCTCACGAAGAGTTTATGCCAAGCAAAATATTTAAAATTTGTTTGTGATGTAGGTTTGAACAAATGAGGTTTGAAATTTGTTTTATAGTGTAAAGTATAGTATAGTTGAAATGTATTTTATAAATTTTGTATTTCCCGCGCTGCTCCCACTCTTATAGGTTCTAAGTTAGTTAGGCCATTGGCCACTTGTGTTGCTTCCATATCTGTGAAAATAAAGTTCCTTAGTCTTTCACAATTAACTCAGAAATACAGACTTATTCTTTCGTTCCCACCTCAAAATATCATGACTGTTACGTCGTCCTGATCATATCCTCTACAGAGGAGTGTGTCACTCTTACCTATGACATGGTGGTTTTTCTTCAATAGACATTGTCTAGTTAGTATGCTTGTTGGCTTGTCTCGATATTGCCATACATTTCTTCAATTCAACTTCTGTAGCTAGCATACTGCCTTCCGTTTCATCCCAGAATATCTTGAACTGATTTAGGCACTATTCTTTATGTACTTGTACCCGCTGCAGTTCATCTGACAAACTGAGAAATTATTCGTGGATGTCACACCTGTCAATGCTTCGTAGCATTCCTTGTCATCTTGGAGAAGATTTTATGTTTCCGCAGGGATAGAATTATTTGTGTGGATTCTACTTGATTTGTTCTTCATCTGTCCTTCATACAATTTCTTTAGAGGCTTTGTATGAGTAATGCAGTTATGTCTGTTCATATTCTATGAACGTTGAAGGTTAAGGTAACTTTTGTACACTCCATATCCCACCCTATTCTTATCTTTGTACTGCTAGTGTAGATTTCAATAGTTCTTTTAATTGACTGTATGTTGTGGTGGAATTTAACCGATACCTGCTTGCAGAAACGGTACCTCAGTGTCCACTCTCATCCACAGGACCACCACGATTCGTCCAAACTTTCGGTTCGGTATTCCATTCGCCTCCATTCGGTTGCCAGGTTTACTTGCATTTTTGCATTTGTAAACTAGTTTGAATTAGTCTTTTGGATCATTCAGGTAATCAAAAGTTTCGGCTTGCTGGGCATATATAGATATAAGCGACCCTCTACTGCTTGCAAGGTTTTCCTGCAGGTATCATAGAATATCGTATACTTCTGCGTGTGTTACGGTGACATGATCTTCTAAAGCAATCGTAATTTATTCTCTGGTTCCGTGGATGCTGATTTTGTACCTGTCCCGGTTTGGATTCTTCTGTAAGCAAGGTGGAGTCTTGTAGGTATAGCAGATCAAATATATTTCGGTGGAATAACAACTCTGAAGGGTTCATCAAAATCATGAGTGGCTCTCATACAATCATCTGCCTTCTGAGAAAGAGTTTACTCATTTCAGTGAGGGAGTGTTATGAAGTAATCCTCAATGAGTTTCTCATAGCCGTCATTACATGCAGAGGGACTGCTAAACGCGCTTGATTTTGTATCTTGTTTCATTTATTTCGTTGCTCAGTGCAGGCCATCATACAATGGTCGCATAGGTTAAGAGATCTTATCTCTGTCGTGTTATACCAATATTTTATATTGGTTTGAGTGCTCGTCAGGTATGTTTTGCAGACTCCGCTCTTCTACTTCCTTGTGGTTGTTACAATTTAATTCGGTGTCGAGCATCATATCTCTCAGTATTTCACTTGTTTCACTAGTGTTCCTTTCTCGATGAATAAAATTGCTTCCTTTAATCGAGATAATTTCATTTTCATTGGGATTCACGGACAGGTTGTTTTCTCTTGTTCAGTCATTCGCAGAGATTTCTGTGCTAGTTCGGAGATAGTTCGACAAGGATGACAATGATATAAGCCACCGAAAATGAAATACCTAGAAAATAAAATCACTAGTGCTACAAAGAAAATAGGAGTGATGTATACCTTTCTTAATACAACGAATCCCTGCAAGAAAATTCTTAAGTCCGTCAAGAATGCCACATCTGCAAGTCACTCTGCAGGAAATGGTTCCAGCTTCAGGAGGACGGTCACTGTTGTCTGTGATAACATAAAACATAAGGTAGAAGGTGAGAGAATACATAGATATAATGAGAGAAATAAATGCCATAAGAACAACAAGCTCTACAACAACTGCCAGAAACAATTCTATCGTGAGTTGGAGGAGCCGAAGTAGATACCTCCACGACTAGACGCAGCCGAAGTGCATGAATTCTGAAGCAGAGTTTGGTCCGAGGAAAATCCGCATAAAACAAGAGCCTTCTGGATGGAAAACACCCGAACAAACGCTTCCAGCCATGAAATGGATGAAATCAATATTGTAGAACAGGATATTTCGAGAGTACTGAAAGGAGCTACAAACTGGGCAGTACCGGGGCCCGACGGAATATATAACTGTTGGTGGAAGTATTTTACCCCTGTCCACTCCAAACTGGCATAGCTCTTTCAACAGTCGCTATATAAGTCGGATACAATGCCACAGCATTTACCCCTTCAATTAACTCACCTGATTTCGAAAGAAGAGGGCACAAAAGCTCCGAGAAAGTTTCGACCCAATATCAGTTTGCCATCAATTTATTGAATTCTCACAGAGATCCTCACGCTGCTTATAAATGAGTACATCAAGGCAAATCATATACTTGCACCAGAACAAAATGAGTGCTGACATGGCTCGAGGGCGTGTAAAGATCTTTTCATCGTGGACAACATCATTACGAAGCAAGACAAAAAGAAGCTGCGAAATATATCAGTTGCATGGATCGATTATAAAAAAGCATTTTACTCAATCCCGTACTCTTGGCTTCTTGAGTGCCTAAGAATATATGGATTATCGAGTCATCTCAACCTTCTGAAATACCTCATGAAGACCTTTCCTAAGAATCCAAACAATAAACGGCGAGATAATTACTCCAGAGATAAAATCATAAGGAGAATATTCCGAGGAGACACGCTGAGCCCTTTGTGTTTTTTCTAGCCCGTAACCCCGTGGTTGTGAAAAAAAGAAAGGTTAAAGTATGGGAGGGTGAAAAAAGCACCACACTGATGATCCCAGACATGGAAACTAAGAAGCTATATGAATATTTAGGTAGATGAAAGCATGCCTGAAAGAGAAGCTATACTATAAGATCAAGCGTATTATTAAGGCCAAACTGAACTTGAAATCGCTATTTCAAGCTACTGATGCATGGGCAATACCGAGTATAGCCTATTCTTTTGGTGTACTGAAATGGTCCATAACAGATCTCAGACACATAGGCACAAAATTCAGGACTTTCCCCACGAAGCACGGCATTCACCACCCACACGCATCAGTCAGCCGATTGTATTTAGCAAGAAATCAGAGAAGGCATGGCTTAGAATCACTCAAAATGATACACAAAAGCCACATCGAAAACTTAAGAAAGTACTTCGCTAAGAAAAACTTACCTTGTTATAGAGCAATCCGTGATTCTGATGAGAACTTCTCAGCTGTTCACTTTCAAACCGGCGTACTAGGTAGAAGCCCGTTCGAGCAGCCTGTTAGCAGAAGATTGGCATGATAAAGCATTACACGGTAGATACCCAAATCACCTAAAAAACGAACGTATTGATGAAAAGCAATCGCTTACTTACCTGAGAGCTGGCTTTTTGTGCCCGGAAAAAAAGGGAAGACTGTGTGCTATACAGGACCAGGTTGTACCTTCGAGGATGCATCAAATAAAACATATCGCTTCATAAGACATTCCATCATTGGGGATTTGGGATCGATGTAGGAAGTGTGGAAGAGCACAAGAATCTATTCAGCGTATAACATCCACATGTTCTATTGTGGGCCCTAAGGAGTATCCCAACCGGCACGATGCAGTAGCTCATGTTTTCCATCAGAAAACTAGTTCATAAGCAAGGCCTACGCAAGGACATAGCACCACGTTACAAATACCATCCTAAGCCTTTACTAGAGATAGCAACCTACATGATATACTATGATACAACTTTAGTGGCCGGTCCCCGGTCTCACACAAAAGACCTGATATCACGGTTTTTATGATGGAGAAAAAGGCTACTCTATTGGATATCAGTATATTCACAGTTGAAAATACTAACAGATCATATACAGAAAAGATCACTAAATACTGGCATGTGAGATTGAAGATATCTATAAGTTTAGGCCGTGACGATTCTACCAATTATAATTTCCGTGAACGGACTAGTTGAGGCACACACAAAATTCGCTGCGCGAAAGGACGCTTAATTCAAGGCGAGCTCATAGTTACTGGCATCATATATATATATATATATATATATATATATATATATATATATATATATATATATATATATATATATATATATATATATATATATATATGGCGTTTCAGTATTTCTTAACCTTTTATATTTTACATTTGAATATATAATATATAATAGTAAAACCGATTATATTTCTGAAACTGAAGAATTCTTAACAGCCGGAAACTATATAACATCAACTAAGGATCCTACCGCAAAATTTCAGAAAGTGGTTAAAAACATAATTTCGACAGCAAAATCATTAATTACAGACCAAGAAAAATATAAATTCATCAACTCTAATCTACAATCCCCGAATAATATTCGTTGATAAAACTTCATAAACCTAATTACCCTATTAGACCTGTTGTTTCTTATGTAACGGCACCTTCGTTCAAACTTTCAAAATTCCTCAACGACTTGCTAATAAAACATTGCAATTTTAAATCTAAATTTTCGGTCAAAAATTCATACGAACTTATTGCCAATATCAAAGATACCATTATACCAGCTAATTCAAAACTCATTTCTTTCGATGTTAAGAATCTATTTCTCAACATTCCTCCGAAAGTTACGTATTACTTAGTTGAAAAATTATTAGAAAAGAATCATATCAATAATATCATTGATTCATATATTCTTTCATTATTAAAAATTTGTTTAGATCAAAATTATTTTCATTTCAATAACAAATATTATACTATTGAATACGGCTTGATTATGGGCAATCCGTTAAGTCCTTTGGTAGCAGAAATTTTCATGAATAACTTGGAGAAATTAATTCAAAATCATCCACTCAGTAAATATTGTTTATACTGGTATCACTATGTAGTCGATATCATTATTTGCTTCACAGGAACAGATAGACAGTTGAAAATTATCGAAGATCATATAAATTCATTACATCCAAAAATTGAATTCACAACCGAAATAGAAAGCAATAATTCGATAAATTTCTTAGACGTAACAATTTCGAATGAAAATGGAAAACATATTTTCGCAATTTACCATAAGCCGTCACGTACAGATATTATAATACATAACTCGTCGTGTCATCCATATCAACATAAAATGTCAACATTCAATAGTTTTATTCATATATTGATTAACATCTCGTTATCACCAGAAAATTTCAACAAAGAACTACATTTGATTAAACAAATAGCCAAAAATAATGGTTACAATCCCAAACTAATAAATAATATTTTAAATAAAAAACAAAGTAGAATCGCATTGAATGAAGTTTACCCTGTCGATATATTGAAAAAATTCAACACCTTAACCTACGTTGGCATTACAAGTAAGAAACTGAAATCATTCTTAAGATTCAATAATTTCAACATAGCTTTCCAAACTAATAATAATTTAGGCAAATATATAAAAAATAATAGAACCAAACCAGGTAAAAACAATAAATCAGGTGTTCATAGATTGAATTGCAATGACTGTGATACTTTCTAATTGGTGGAACACATAGAAATTTTAATATTGGAATATCGGAACATAAACGCAGTTTTTCAAATAAAAAATCAGATTCAAATTACGCGAATCATCTCTTAAAAATAATCATTCTTTCGAACCACAGTTTGAAATTTTGGATACAGATAATAAATATTGGAGGGTAGATCTTTGGGAAACTTTAGAAATCGATAAATACAAACACTCAGGTAGACTCATCAATGAACAAGTCGATTTAAGCCCTTCACCTCTATTGAATCTTTTCGGGGAGCAATCTATTCCTTAATTTTATTGGATATACCTATCATAAATAACCACTTAAGAGGAAGCAACCCAATAAGCTTTTAATTACTCAAGAACATTTATAGTTATATTCTCATTTATATTTTGCTGTATATTCATTCGTTTGAAGAAGCTACGGTGTAGTTAAACGCGTTACGAATCGCAATTATTAAGTAAAATTCCTTAAAACACAGTCCTTGTTTTTATTATTTTTATATTTTATTTCGATATTGAGTTTGTTTTTTGGGGTCTAGGGTTTATAAGAATATATAAACACTATCTAAGATAGACTTCATGGTTTTGTTGGCACATATGTACGTAAATTATTAGCATGTATGGTTCAATTTCTTTGATGCTGTTTGCTGTTTCTGAGCAGGAGTGCTCATGATCTCATTGACATTTGACTTCAAATAATCACATAGAAAGACATGCAGTACTGCACACCTAAAGGACCAATTTTGATAGCGGAAACAAGAGATCTGGGAATGTCTCATACACTAATTGAATTGTTTGACGAGATGAATTGTTTGACGAGATTGTGGCACTCTTTTTCTGAAACTGCACGTCGTGTACACAAATATAATCTAATTAAGGCTGAAATATCTTGCTTATTGCGTTGCAATTTGTAACGTAATTTCTTACGTATTACATAATTGCGCTTATTGGCAGCTTTTCGCCAGAGAACAGTTGGGTAGTGGGTTGTATAATTTACAAAACTCTTAGTACCAATAAAAGAATAATTAAAATGAACTGGGCGCCACTTGATTTAAGCTATGAAATATAAACTTAATATGAATCGACTGATTGAAAATCAAGAAACAATCAGTGTTACTTTTAGGTAACAGTAAATGAAGAATATGATTTTGATGAGAATATAATATACGTAATGAAATGCAATTTATAATATACGGAAAAATAAGGGTTAGTAATCCACTTATAATATAACTCTAAAGATGATAAAAAGAAAACGGAGATGTTTGAGAAGGTAATACGATATTGAAGTTACACCAAATTCTTCTTTATTATTTAGCGTTGAAAGATGAACTGATTAATATAACAGTGTAGATTGATACTGGCCTTGATTTGAGAAGGTTCTATAGAACAACTGTACTTTGAAACAAAATGGCTTCAGCTTTTAGTGATGATGATGAGTGGCTGAATGTAGGTAAGCGTATTCGAAAATTCTGTCCTCAGAACGATAACCAAAACTCCAGTTGATCGGATTGGATTGAATTCTAGGCATTAACAGTAATGCTTTTCTTGCAGGTATGTATAAGAAAAAGAAATGCTATGCCTCCGGTAGAAGAAACCCTAAAATGTTTATTTTCACGTATGAAACAATTGGAGTTAGACTCGATAAACACTCACCTTTTATCAAAAGGGTTTTGAGATTCGATAATTAATTTGATACGGAATATTCTAATTCTGAATTTTGATTCTAATATTTTCTTATCCCTTTTCAGGTCGAAAACTAGATCGATTATGGTAAATCTGTAACGAATCTTATCTACTGCGCCGATAAAACAATAATTACGAGACATACGGACAATGCTCGCCACCTGTGATCCTTATGAATAATTATTAACCTTTAATGTTGAATTAAAACTGTTTGATTTCGAATTAATTTTGATTGATACCGGAAGATGGACATAATATGAAAAGAGGAAAACTGTTAAAGTGATTTATATTAAAAGAGAATTCTATACCGTTACACTACCCTCTCCTAAAAAAAAAAAAATTGATATAATTTTTTTTTTTTGAAATACATATTCAGTTCATATGGAATAGGCATATATTATTGAAGGCCTTACTAACCCCGTCATGCTGTTTCTCATCGTTTTTATTCCTTACAGCTAATTTTTGTTTTGTTGCGGCCACAACCCTAAACTAACTTATCTAGTTATAATCTAACCTATCTATCTACTCATCTAACCTATTTATAACCTAAATAATAACCTATAGCTAACTATACTACACCCATAGGTCAAATCCTGATAATGTTCAGAAACTAATCGATCGGAGGAATAATGAAATGAATACTTCGACAAGGAGGTATTCAACGACAGTGAAACTTTAAAATACTTGAGCGATACAAAAAATATTATGAAACGGAAACATCAGAATTTGAGCCGAAATATGGTTTTAGGTTTTTGACATGCCATTTACCGTCCGGTGAACCGTCTAAATTTACTAAATTATAACAAAGACCAGAAACTTTTTGATAAACTCGACGCAATACATACTTTGGTGCAAGTTTTGCCGAGAATTTCTTTGAAGCATTTGAAAGGACTTTATTTCGTCGCCAAACCTTCTCTCCTACACCAAAATTGTAGTCCCGTCGACGCAAATTATAGGTTCGGGCATTTCTACTATAAGCCTTATGAAGCTTTTCCCGAATATTTCGAAAATATCAGACAACGGTGCGATATCAACTGCGTAACTATCCTTTTTTCAGGTAACAATTGTATATCGTCAGTCAACTCTATTTCCCCGTAATAATCTCCACTAAGCGGAACATATCTACCGAAATTTAGAAAAGTTGGTGAAAATCCTGTTACTTCATGTTTAGCGGTATTAATAGCGAAAGCAATTTTTGTAATTCTTTATCCCATTCCGAATGATTTTGTTCTTTTATATAACAACGAATCGTAGTACCAACGGTTTGATTTGTTCGTTCAACAAAATCACACTGAGGTGAATATACCGGTGTGAACCAAATCTTCTGGACTTTATATGCTCTGGCCAGATTCCTCAAAGCGCGCCCTGCGAACTGTGTTCCATTATCAGCTATTATAAACTGTGGGATACCAAACTTTAAAAGACATCTGATTCCAAAAATTTAACGACATTTTCAGCGCTAGCCTTACGCAATGGGTGTAAAATGGCATATTTCGTGAACCAATCAGATACGACCAGTAAAACGTATTTCCATGTTTGGACCTGGGAAAAGGACCTACTAAATCTAACGCGATAATTTGCCAAGGAAAACGGACATTTTCTCTTGCCCCATTAATCCTAAACCTGGTTGGTTATAAATTTTATTAGCTCCGCAAATTTTACAATTTTTCACGAATTTAAGAATATCGGCTCTCATCTTTGGCCAGTAATAAAGTTCACTTATTCGGGAGAGTGTCTTAAAACACCGAGATGACCGCAAGTTGGTGGGTTATGGAACGCTTCTATTATTGACTTACGTTTCTTTTTCGGAACTACTACCTTCCACTCAGAAATATTTGATTGAACATGAATGTTCGACGGAACGAACTTGTAGAGCTTTTCATCTTCTACCTTCCACTGGGGATAGGAATTGCCCTTTGTTTAACTTTATTACGCATGCTAACATACCAATTGTCAAAATCATCGTCATAAAAGGATATTACATTAATCTCTTGCGATTCATGAATGCGGGATAAGAAATCGGGTACCACATTGTCTTTGCCTTTTCTATGTATAAGCTCAAAATCATATTGTCGCAGCCTAACTGCCCAACGAGAAAGTCTACCAGATGGATTTGTGAGTTTATTTAGCCATAAAAGCGAATAATGGTCAGTTATGACGGTGAATTTAACACCTTCTACATAGGCTCTGAATTTTCCAAACAGAATATTAAGGCCAAAAGCTCGCGTTCAGTAACTGTGTAATTTCTTTCTGTTCTTGTGAGAGATCGGCTTGCATACGCAATAACTTTTTCTTCGCCGTCATGACATTGTGTGAGTACGCCACCGACACCGGTTGCAGAAGCGTCGCTTTGTATGGTAAAAGGGATATTGAAATTAGGGCATGTAAGTATGGGAGATGCCACTAGAGCCTCTTTTATTTTCAAAAAAGCTTCCTCAGCTTGAGGAGTCCACGTAATAGCTTGTCGTTTCTTTTGCCTTTCAGTAAATCATTAATTGGTGAAAGTAAGGTAGAAAGTCTTTGATAAACGCTCTATACCATGAGCACATTCCCACGAACCTCTTTATTTCTGTACTTGTATTCGGACGCGAAAAATTAACCATACAAGATACTTTCTCAGGATCGGTTCTTAAACCATTTTCATCTACAATATAGCCTAAATATTTTAATGAATTTCGAAAAATTGACATTTTTTAGATTAACAGTAATATTGGCTTGTTTTAGACGATCAATAACCTGCTTTAGAAGGTAAACGTGTTCTTCAAAAGTACCAGATATAATTATAATGTCATCGAGGTAAGCAAAATTTTATTTTCGAATTCGGGACCAAATAGACTGTCAACAAGACGCTGTTGTCTTTGCGCACTATTTCGCAATCCGAAAGGAACGACTGTAAACTGAAATAAGCCTCTTCCAGGTATACTAAAGGCGGTTTTTCTCTTGATTGTGGTTCCAGCGGAATTTGCCAAAACGATTTCTTTAAATCAATAGTACTAATGAATTTTGCTCCGGTAAGACTTCTTAATATGCAATCGATTCGAGGAAGAGGGTACGAATCGTGTTTAGTAACTTCATTTAATTTACGCCCATCAAAGCAGAAACGATATTCATTATTCTTCTTCTTGACTAATATAACCGGACTAGACCAAGGTGAATTTGATGGTTCAACAACACCTAAATTCAACATGTCATCTAATTCCTCGTTAAGTATCTTCATCATATATGGAGACATCGGATATTGTTTCAGTCTAAAAGGTTTTGCGTCGCCAGTATCTATAGTAAGAGAGATTTTATCCGTTCGACCTAGACGATTTACACCGCTAACTTCTTCAAACGCCTGTAACAACTCATTGATCACAACCTTTTGGTTTGGGGATAAATTATTTTATGGTCCAGATTATTTTTGAATCGACTGAAGTAACCGTTACCAAGGAAACATTATTGTGTTGTATTTCCCAATTTCCTCAAGATAATCTATTTTAATTGCAAATTTTGGCAAAAATCACTTCCAAAAATCAAATTATGACTCAGGCTCGGAACAACCAGAGCTTCTACAAGATGACACTCCTCGTTAATTTCAATAGGCAAATGTACAAGACCAGTTACATGTTGCCTTTTATTATCAACAGTATGTACAAATTTCGAACTTGGACTAAAATTTTTAAATTAAGACGTCGTATTAAATCAACGCCACCTTTACCGATAATTGTAATATTGGAACCAGAGTCCAACAAACCAACTATTTTATTGTCTAATACTTTCACCTCGATGTATGGTCTATTATCGTGTGTCATTTTAGTGAAAAGTCGTGAAGTTTGGAAATTTTCAAAATTATTTAATTCAGAAGCCCTCAAATGAAACGACTGGGACGAATCTCGGGCTTTTAGTTTCGCCCCAAAATTAGTTTTTTGACACTGTGAGCAGGTACGAACAGTAACGTTAGGTAATCCACAACGATAGCAAAATTTACTTTTCCTAGCTCTACACTCACTATAGAAATGTCCTTTCTTATGACAATTCCAGCATTCATCGGGGTTAACAGGAATATTATTATCTTTTTATCAATCGTTAATAATTTGGGTGAACGACTATAATGTTTTGAAATATTATTGTACGGGGAATCCTTTTTGGATTTGAAAAATTACCTTTCGCAGTTTCAGCACGACTAGTCGAGGGCAACGAAATATTTATGTCCAAATAATCATTGTCTTCTAAACGTTTAACTAGCTTGTAAAGTTCGGAAATGGAAGAAATTTCTGTCATTGCTATCGCCTTACGATACTCAGGGATCAAATTATTTCTAATATATTTGAGTCTAGTGCTCTCCGCAGGGATTCGAGTGAGTTGATTGAACAATTCATTCATTTTGGCAAAATAAATAACGGCCGATTCATCCTTAATTTGAGTTCTACATTTTATAGCTTCCCAAAGCTCATCATCATGATACGGTGACCTAAAATCTAATTTTAATGCCTCAACAAGAGCATCCCAATCTTTAACATTACCTATAGTCTGTCGAAACCAACATCGTGCGTTACCGACAAATAAGTCTCTAGCTGATTCGAACAATTCTGTTTTGCTTACGTGTCGTGCCTTTCTTAACTCTTCTACGTTCTCTAAAAATGAAGATAAGGTGCTCTTATCGCCAGAAAATGTTTCACCCCATTTATAAACAGGTATGGATTTATAGTAAGGAGGATTTGGTAATGACTGTGATGTACCGGAGACACTGTGTATACAAGAATTCGATATACTAGATGCGTTATTGACAGTAGGTGCTTGATCAGTGATTTTATCATATAAGTCAGCTTCTAAACTGATACAAGTTGCAAAGGCTTCATTTTTAAATGACAAACGTTCTTTTCATCATCTCCAACGATAATAGGTAAACGTGAAATTCGCTCTGAAATGTGAGATAGACGTGATTTCGCTCTTTTAAAAGTCGAATCCTCTTTATTACCTTCGAACTCGATAACAAGTTGCGTTATAGACTCTAATGTGGTATTAATTTCGTTCTGTTCAGTAGTGAATGAAAATTCAGGATCGTGTAACTCTAAGTCTTTTACAGTTTTCTGACGTACTAATAATCTACGCAAGATTTTCCTCTTTTCATCTTGTCCTCTACATGATACAACGCCCTTATTCTCAATTCATAGTTGAGTTCATTAATCGACAAATGATTAGGATTAATTTCGATTTCCATTATTCACAACAAATATAAAAATTATAAATTCAACAACAACCGCAATACCTAGCACATATGTTGACAGTATCAAGATAATCAATCATCACACAAATTAAAAGAGAGAAAAGTTTGGTGCATTACAGCTATCAAGAATAAGAAAATACAAAATACACTCAAAATATCCAATCAATATAGAATACAATAACAGTAATCAATAATTCAAAAAAATTTCATACAATATTGCAAAGTAATCAGAAAAAAAATAGAACTACGGCCCCACGTTGGGCGCCAATTTTATGTAACGTAATTTCTTACGTATTACATAATTGCGCTTATTGGCAGCTTTTCGCCAGAGAACAGTTGGGTAGTGGGTTGTATAATTTACAAAACTCTTAGTACCAATAAAAGAATAATTAAAATGAACTGGGCGCCACTTGATTTAAGCTATGAAATATAAACTTAATATGAATCGACTGATTGAAAATCAAGAAACAATCAGTGTTACTTTTAGGTAACAGTAAATGAAGAATATGATTTTTGATGAGAATATAATATACGTAATGAAATGCAATTTATAATATACGGAAAAATAAGGGTTAGTAATCCACTTATAATATAACTCTAAAGATGATAAAAAGAAAACGGAGATGTTTGAGAAGGTAATACGATATTGAAGTTACACCAAATTCTTCTTTATTATTTAGCGTTGAAAGATGAACTGATTAATATAACAGTGTAGATTGATACTGGCCTTGATTTGAGAAGGTTCTATAGAACAACTGTACTTTGAAACAAAATGGCTTCAGCTTTTAGTGATGATGATGAGTGGCTGAATGTAGGTAAGCGTATTCGAAAATTCTGTCCTCAGAACGATAACCAAAACTCCAGTTGATCGGATTGGATTGAATTCTAGGCATTAACAGTAATGCTTTTCTTGCAGGTATGTATAAGAAAAAGAAATGCTATGCCTCCGGTAGAAGAAACCCTAAAATGTTTATTTTCACGTATGAAACAATTGGAGTTAGACTCGATAAACACTCACCTTTTATCAAAAGGGTTTTGAGATTCGATAATTAATTTGATACGGAATATTCTAATTCTGAATTTTGATTCTAATATTTTCTTATCCCTTTTCAGGTCGAAAACTAGATCGATTATGGTAAATCTGTAACGAATCTTATCTACTGCGCCGATAAAACAATAATTACGAGACATACGGACAATGCTCGCCACCTGTGATCCTTATGAATAATTATTAACCTTTAATGTTGAATTAAAACTGTTTGATTTCGAATTAATTTTGATTGATACCGGAAGATGGACATAATATGAAAAGAGGAAAACTGTTAAAGTGATTTATATTAAAAAGAGGAATTCTATACCGTTACAAATTTCAAGCACCTGTATCAGGCACCCCTTGTCGTCTTTTCATAGAAATATCGCCCTAGGTTGGCCAAAATCCTCACTAATTAGTAACACATATCGAATTAATTAATTATATGACAATCACATGGGGTTCTCTGAAAGATAATTTGTAATTTAGTGCATTTAGTCCAAGTTTTAATGTTTGTAAATGTTAGAGGAGGACACCAAGTGGTGTAACATTGTAATAGGGGCAGAAGTAGCGGTAGATATCTGTTTTTCAATTTTGCAACAAAAGAAGAGAAGTTCTTGAGAAAGTTGAACAGAAAAATTGACAATTATTTTTCGCGATACTATCAATTCCAAAAAGAGCGATAGAAATTGGTTTTTCGTATTGTTCATTCTTAGTGGAAATAATATATTTCCCTGAACTTGGGGAAAAAATTGCAATTAATTTTGAGATTTTTAGTTTCTATTGTGTGAATTTGCAAAATCGAATTTATCTAATTAGTTACCTAGCAACATTCAAAGTGAACGTATTAAAATCAAATATTATTTCTTCAATAAACACTACACTAACGACAAAAGATTGGGTATATAAGACAGCCCATTTTGAATATTTTTGTGCACTAATATGTAGTACTGTAGTGACTACAAACAAGAAATATTTTAGACTATATAGGGTATTCCATAATATAGTAACATAGGTACCAAAGTTATGATCGCTTAATTGGACACCCTATAGTTTGTTTCATTTTTGAATTTGTGGGAAAAAATTCAGATGAGTTTGTTCGAAATGTCTTATACCTATCTCAAATAATTTCCGAGATATTGTACATTTACTGAAATTTGAGGACTTAAAAACAAATTGTGTGCATTAATTTCAATAGTTCAAATGTACAACTTCTGTAATAGTTACTGTTATTGCTTGAACATATGACACATTTCGGTGATTTATATTACACTCGGCGTTAGAGAACGATTTTCGAAGTTCTGACTCATTCAAAATTCGTTTCACATCTCACGTTTTTTGCCTCAGAATAAAAAACTAAATATGATGAAATCGTTGTTGAGTTCAATTGTCATGAACAGTAAACATCGAACATCTTTTGAGTAAGAAAATTTACGAAGAATTCAAATTCATAATATCGCATGAATTGATACTTCAGAGCTAATATTGAAAACGAAACATTTGCAAAATAAAGACAGAAAGTCTTTCCATATCAATTTATTTGAATTGTTCAAAACGGCCTCCATTTTGAACGATAATTAATGTCAATCTATCTTCTAATATGTTACTGATGGAATGAAATGTTACCGATCAAAATGCTTCTCTTATCCGATCGAAATGCTTCTCTTATCCTCTCTTTCATATCATCAGACGTCATTGGCGGTGTACGAAGAACAATTTCTTTTCTATATCCCCATAGCAATAAGTTAAGGCAAGTTTTATCAGACGATCTTTCAGGACAATTTCAAAATCCACCTCTGCCGACCCATTTATTCAGAAAATGTGTCAATGAAGTTCTGCACATTGGCATTGAAATGTGCAGGAGCTCTCTCGAATTGAAACCACAGTCATTGCCCTACGTCGATCATCTCATCTTTTAACAACTCTTGTATGAGAAGACATAATCCGGTAGCGATGGTCGTTAGTCTCTGTGTCGGTCCATTAGAGGGCGCAATAACGTATACTTGTTTTGTAGCACTTCAACGGATTGAGATGAGTAGCTAATGATCTGGAATGATGTTGTGAATGGGTAGGCAATATTGACTAGGTCGAATGAGACCGAAACTGCAGTCCATTGCTCCTGTTAATGACATCTGACCTAGCTGTACCACTGCTGTGTGGCCCTGATTGACGAAGATTATGAAGGCTGGATCAGAAAACCAGCTCTTTCAGGGAAAGATGTTTAACTTTCCACGGAAGGTTGAATATTTTTCCTTGAATAAAATTTTTCTTAATGTTGCATATTTACCTACGGTGTAGTCTTCCTGACAATTTCCCACCTCTTTTTGACAATCTCTCTACTGGTGCTGAATTGTCTTGAGCTTTGCGTTCTTCCCTAGTTCCAATATCATCCATTCGAAGGCACCGCTCTAGAAGCCTAAATCGTCTCAATGCCATTATAGCAGGAAATATGTCTAATTTTGTCCCATGATTGGACCAAAATTCATAAACTGAAGTTCTGCTAGCATGATATAAGCCCGCGATGTAGAGTAACCAAAAGTGCTTTCAATTCAGATATCTTTGTGGGTGTTCTATCCGATTCGTATGAATAGCGGTAGATTTACTCCCAATATAAATATTAGTATTGCGCATTAATTTTTATAAGACAGAATCGTCCAAAAAGTTGCCAACATTCTTTTGGAGATGAAGTATTTCTTGCAACACCGATCACTCCAGGAAGTTTCACGATTAAGTCTGTGCTTCTTGTTCTCACATATTAGGTGGAACATTGTTTATTCCATCTCATCCAATTTTTTGAAGTGAATAACAAATGACCACGCTCTCCAACTTTTGGCGGAACAGATTCTTGCTCAGTATTTCGTAACCTGATATATCTTGTTCGGTCTCAGAATAATGGTCACTGCATTCTTTGACTTCAGCGATCGATAGAATCACAATCAATTTCTGATTAATTTTCGCCATCACTGGGGATTTATTCGTTTAATTTATTCAGTTTTGCTAATTACTGTCATAAGGATCGTTCAAATTAGGCATTTTGATGTGCGACCTATTTGGAAAATCGATGAAAACAAAAATTTCCTTAGAGACGCGTTGGATCTGGGAGATCGAATCAGATATAAATTCCTGCTCTATGGCGAAGACTATCAGTGCCAATTTCTGCATATCTGCGTTTTCGCTTCTTGCTAGAAGGCGGAAGAATAGCACCTTCTCCGAAAGAGAAAGCTGATCTCTTTGCTCTCTTGGTCTCAAAGAATTCGGTTCTAGATTCATCTAGCCTAATACCACCGAACATATCACCATGGAAAAGAATGAACAATCTAGAGCAATAGCCTTCGACATCTCTCAAGTGTTACCGGGATGGGGTCAAACACACGATGGAAACACTGATGGTTAACACAAACACTCCTGTAAACGTAGAATTAAAATGAAATGAAAAACACGTGGTTCGTTGATAAAAAACGGCGGTTTGGCAATATGGCGTGGGTACGAAAAGCCGGCTCGTGGCAACGCGTGCAGCAGCCGGTTTTCTGAGACAAAGTGTATTCGAAGATATCGTTGAAGAGAAAGAGCGCGGAGTCTCCGAAATACACGTATATTTAAACCCTCGGTCGAAGGGCCTAGTAGGCGATCTGTGATTAAGGAAGCGTGGTTAACACGGTAACACACTTACTCGGAGGGGCCTAGAGCGATCTATGGTGAGAAACCGTAGTGGAAACGGTAACTTGGCCTCCCTCTGAAGATCGCGGTTAGGTGCCTTCATATTGCCATACCGGGTAATAAAACCATGTTGTATCTTTATGAGAGACATGTGCATACGTGCACATCATACAAAAAAAAAGTTTTCATCAAGTTATCCCACTTAAATCTAATACGACTCTGTGTGCAGTGCGTCTGTGGCCGTCTTACTATCTTACGTGCCATTTGGCATCAACGCGATGAAGGGAAACAACAGAAAACCTTGTCTCACGTAAGCGAGTCGTATGGTCTAGCTACTTACATTATGAGAGCGTGGTGCAAAGCTCTATTTAAAATATTTAAATCTAAGATATGTACAATAACAGTTCTGGGGGAGGGGGTTGAAACGCATCTACTTCGTATCTTTATTTGTCAATTACATGAGCTTAAGAGATTAAAAGGTTGCCTGAAAAGGAAAAGGACAGTGCTGAAAGAAAAGCAGAAGAAATAAAAAAACTTGAGACACATGATGAGTTTTTCATGCGTTGGAGAGCTGCGACTGCAGGTAGGTTTCCAGATTCACTAGCGCACTGGTCGTTTAACAACACTACACTCACACACTCGTCTTTGGGCGCCACTTGGTATTGTCTTCAGTCCAAGAACCGGATGCTTCATTCACAGCTGCTGCGGTGGTGGATTAATTCTGCGGTAGATGAATTAGACGAATACTATCCACTTGCGTCGTTGCTATTGTCTATTGTTCGCGTTGGTCCTACCACGTGCGACGGATTCACCTCGTGTGCGGAAGTAGCAGAATTCTTCACTTGTATTCTCATATTAATATATTTCGGCTAACTCAGTCGGGATGGGTTCTTTTTCTCAACGGAGAAAACAATGCCCTAATGCCCCACGTTGGGCGCCACTTGCTACCGGGATGGAGTCTCACACACGATGGAAACACTGAAGGTTAACACAAACACTCTTTGTTAACATAGAATCAAAATGAAATAAAAAACACGTGGTTCATTGATGAAAAACGGCGGTTTGGCAATATGGCGTGGATACGGAAAGCCGGCTCGTGGCAACGCGTGCTGCAGCCGGTTTTCTGAGACAGTGTGTATTCGAAGAGGTCGTTGAAGAGAAAGAGCGCGGAGTCTCCGAAATGCACGGATATTTAAACCCTCGGTCCAGGTAGGCCCAGAGTTGGTTCTGTGCGTAGCCCTGTTGAAGGGCCTACTAGGCGATCTGTGATTAGGGAAGCGTGGTTAACACGGTAACACACTTATGCGGAGGGGCCTAGAGCGACCTATGGTGAGATACCGTAGTGGAAACGGTAACACGGCCCCCCTCTGAAGATCGCGGTTAGGCGCCTCCATATTGCCATACCGGGAAATAAAACCATGTTGTATCTTTATTAAAGACATGTGCATACGTGCACAACATACCAAAAAAAAAAAGTTTTATCAAGTTATCCCACTTAAATCTAATACGACCTTGTGTGCAGTGCGTCTGTGGCCGGCTTACTATCTTACGTGCCATTTGGCATCAACGCGATGATGACAAGGGAAACCACAGAAAACCTTGTCTCACGTAAGCGAGTCGTATGGTCTAGCTACTTACATTATGAGAGCGTGGTACAAAGCTCTATTTAAAATATTTAAATCTAAGATATGTACAATAACAGTTCTGGGGGAGGGGGTTGAAACGCATCTACTTCGTTTCTTTATTTATCAATTACATGAGCTTAAGAGATTAAAAGGTTGCCTGAAAAGGAAAAGGACAGTGCTGAAAGAAAAGCAGAAAAAATAAAAAACTTGAGGCACATGATGAGTTTTTCATGCGTTGGAGAGCTGCGACTGCAGGTAGGTTTCTAGATTCGCTAGCGCACTGGTGGTTTAACCTACTAGGCGATCTGTGATTAGGAAAGCGTGGTTAACACGGTAACACACTTATTCGGATGGGCCTAGAGCAATCTATGGTAAGATACTGTAGTGGAAACGGTAACTAAAGCCTTCGATAGGGTTTGGCATGCAGCCTTCTTGAATGAACATGCTGCATATGGGCTTCCCGAAAAATCGCAAGGCTGGATAAGTTGCTTTCTTTCAAATAGATCAATACAAATTGTGGTCGACGGTGTAACATCTGATTATTTCCAGTTGCAAGCAGGAGTACCTCAGGAATCCATTCTTTCGCCAACCTTATATTTGTTACAGGGAAACGATCTTCGGTCATCTACAGAGAACAAGATCTTCGATTTAGCAGACGACTATACCCTGGTTCCGTCTTTCAGTAGTTTGCGGCCGATAACATCTGCTGAATCTTAGCGTCAGAGATGTCACCAAATTACTAACTTAAACTCTGACTTGCAGAGGGTATCTGAGTGGGGTGAGCTTCAACGCGAGCAAATACGTTTTCTAGAAAGTTCCCCGCTGGAAAACCTTCTCTGATGCTGCAAGGCCAACAAATTGCATCCAGAGATTCGATGCATCTTCTCGGAATAACGGTCAACTCCGGGTTTTGCTGGCATGATCATGTAACAGCAATGGCTAAGTCGGCATCAGCTAAACTTAGTTTTCTTTTCAGAGCCAAGCGATACTTCACGTCATCTCAGAAGTTGCTTCTATATTAGGAGTTGATTCGACCTGTTCTGGAATATTGTTTCCATGTATTCCATTCGTTGGGATATTCGATAGTATGCAAAAACGGGATGTGCGCCTCAACGACCACTCGGAGATCACCCGCCATCTCCAGCCGCTGGCTCTCAGAAGACAAGTTGTTGACCTTTCTCTGTCTTATAGATATTTCGACGAAAGATGCTCCGAGGAGCTGGAAGACCTTGTTTCGGGAAAATCATGTTTTGCCGCAACACTAGGCTGGCAAGGAGTTCTCATCATATGGTGGTATAATAAACGACCCCTCCAACTTTTCTCCATAAGAATTCCTTTGTTTACAGGGCCAGTGAGCTATGGAATTCGCTTCCAAACATACTATAATTTGGCCTTTTGCAAGGAGCGAGTAAACAGACACCTCAATTCTTCCCATGCACCCCACACTCATGTGGTGTAGCAGGTTCGCTTATTCCTGGGGAGCGCGCTTAGAAAAAAATCGTTGCTCTTCACTTCACTGCCACGAAACGACTGTCGTGAGTCCCTGACTCTTTCGTTTGAAGGTACTGAGAAAGTCAGTTTCGTACTCCAATCCGTTCAGAGCTAATCACACGAATGAGTACCAGTTGAGTCTGAGATCCAACGCGTCAACTGTAGGGTTAAAAATATAAGGACTATGGAATTGCTCGGCAACATAATGCACTGTGTGAAGAGCTGTATTCTCAAAAACATTTCATGACAATATTGTTGAACAGGTGCTTTCATAGGTACTTATTAAAATTACTTATTCACTTATTTACATACTTAGTTTCGAATGACATTTCATAACCTTCCTTTTGAAAATTCTACGCCTCACGACAGGCATTTTTCTCCTACATTTTGATGGTATAAAACTCACAATATCTAGTACACACAGTCAAGAATTATGGAATGTAACCCCACTTACAATCTAATATATTTGATTCGATAGGTTGTTGAACTATCAGGTATACATATTATACATTCTGTCAAGAAAATACCGGAGTCAGTTAATAAAACACAAATGATTTATTTTCATTCAGATTTATTGTATCGCCCTCGAAGTAGGCCCTTTCGGAATAATATATTTACGCCAATGAATAGTCCAATCATCAAAACATTTTTCAAATGCTTTTTTCAGAATCGTCTTCAGTTCTCGACGCGAATTTTCTCTTATGTTATCTATCTATACACGAGTATTTTGAATTAGTAATTGGAGTTTTGGAAAAAGAAAATAATTGGCCATAGCCATTTCAGGTAAACACGGTGGTTGTTCAAAGGTATTTGTTCTTCGTTAGAAATCTATTCACAATGATAGCCTTGTGAGAAGGTGCATTGTCGAGGTGAAAAATCCATGAGTTTTCTTTCCGCACATCTGGACTTTTTCGACAAATTCGCTCTCTCATATGCAGCATAATACTCAGGTAATATTTCTTATTTACCGTCAGGCTTTCTGGCTAGAATTCCAAGTGTACAACACAGCGATAATCCAAGTCCAGTCAACATTACCTTAACTTTTGATCAACTGACGTATCTTTTACGGCTTCGGTTCGGTTGGAAGACACCATTACAAAGCTTGATAAATGGTTTGCATGGCAAAGTCATGAACCCATGTCCCATCACCAGTTACAATGCGTTTCATGAATGAGGGTCGTAATTGGCTCGTTGTGTGAAGAAAATTCAGTTTTTTTGAAAGTAGTTGAATGCCCTGTACCACGCATGCACCTGCTTTTGATGAAGTCGATTCACTGTAGTCTTCATTATCATTTTTGACAATTCGGTATACGAAATCCCATTTGCAATACGAATTGAGTTTAAATCGAATTCATTGGACCAACTCAGCAACAACAGAAATTATTACAATCATTTTGGGCAGATTATTTAAATAATCAATTTAATGTACTTTTCTGACAGAATTTACTATTCTAAGTGTTAATGATTCTTTCAGTTTTCATTGAATTATGTTTTGATGTCTCAAAGAAACCTCATATGTCATTTTTTTCCATTGATTCATTATTGTTCGGTAACCATAGTACAGTACAACTTCACTATCCAAATGCGCGAATTTCTGAAGTGACTTGACTTCGTTTCATTTTCAAAATAGAAATAACATAAAATCTGTTAAAGCTTAGTTTATTATAAAATATCGAGAAGTTGAACAAAAAGTAATTTCTATTATAAGACAGAATCAAATTAGAATTAGAATTTCCATTCATTATAATATAAGCTAGTGTACATAAACAACATGCTATTCCTTATGACGTTTGAGATATCCATTGATTTCACTCTGAACCTTTCTCGATGCTGCCATCTGAACTGAATTTTTCTTGAGCCTTTTAAGGAGCAATACGTCTTCTATAGTAAGATTATTCCGTTCGGCCCTACTGATATTCAGGAGAACGCATTGACAGTATCTGCATGTTTTACTCTTACAATACTATTTAAACCATCCTCTGAGTCAGTAAATTCCTCTACGTTTTCAATATTCCTTCCTAAAGAATCCTGTATAAGCTCTCCTTCAGTCAAATCGATAACAAACTCTTTGTGGTCCACAGCCCAGTTGGTAATGTTCTCAATGGCTAAGTAATTTCTAGATCGATGACCCTTAATGCATTATTTTTCAAATCATTTTCACTGATTGGACGGAGTTTCTTCTGAAGCTCAGAGAGTGGAATATTTTCATCATCTGATTCTTCTGCTTCTGTAGTGTCATGCCACAATGCTGTCCACCTTTTTAGTATATTTTTTGAAGTTATGGCTTTCCAAGATTGGGCAAGATTGTTCACGGCATCTTTCAAATTATACTGCTTCAAAATGGAAATTATCTCTTCACCATCATGCGAAAAGATATGACTAAGAAAGCATTGTCTATACGTCACTTTAATGTTTTAGATTAAATTCTGATCAATAGGTTGGAGACCGGCAGTGAAGTTGGGTGGCAAAAACATAACTCTGATGTTTCAATCAGTATTAACCTCTTCCTCGGGTGGGTGCGATGGTGCTTTGTCTACCAACAACAGAGCTTTAGAGGGCTTGTAAATCTTTGTTAGAAAATTCTTCACCTCGGGGATTAAAGATGTTTTAAACCATTCATTCAATAATGCTCTGGTCATCCACCCTTTGGTAAATGCTTAGTAGACAACTGGTAGTGATCCTTCGTTTTCGAATGTTCATGTATTTTCCGCTGTTTCCAAGACTAGTTAAAGTAATTGGTGAGTTCCAGCCGCGTTGCAGCATGGCATGAATGTGGAGCAGGTCTTCTGACACTTTTCGACCTGGCGCTGATTTTTCCCTTTGATGAACTCGAATTGTGTCTGGTAAACATCTTCAAAAAATGGCCGCTTCATCAGCATTATTCACCTGTTCTTTGCTTAGTTCCATCTGTTCAACAACCGATAGAATTTTTTGAATGGTATCACAGCGGAAACATCACTGGAAAGTTTTTCACCACAAACCTTCAGGAAACGAATTCCCTGTATAAGCTTGAATTTATCTAACCATTCCGAACTTGCCAGAAAACCTTTTTTTCCAGTGATTTGTTCATAGAAATGTTTGACTTTTGCTCTCAATATGTCTGACGAAATTGGTACGTGTGCGTTGCTTTGTTATAGAAACCAGTTAAAGAAAAATACCTTGGATAGAATAAATTTGAGAAAAGTTTAATATAATAATCCTACTAGGAATGCACACAGGGCCCGGTTGGGCCAGCCGAGCTCTCGGCCGTGATACTCGGCATGCAGTAAACTTGTTTGGTCGAGAGCTCGGTACTCGGCTTTTTGTGGAAAATCTTACTTCGTACATCCCTAATTCCCTAGTTCCTTGATACGATATGGATATAAATCTCCTTATTTCGTCCTTGTTCTTTTCTATGTCAAACACTGTTGATTTTGTAATAGTGAACTTTGCTGCTATTCGACGAGTACTCATTGCATCATGAATAAAATCTATTATTTTTGATTTCTCTTCCAGTGTGAGCGTTTTATGATTTCTCTTGGTTGGAGCTATTATGCACCCCACCGGCGAAATTGAAACGCAAAAACTGTAGATCGTGGCTAGTCTTAAATAGTACAAGTATAGTATGTCCCATTTTGGGGGTGCCACCTGGAGCATCTCTGTTATTATTTAAGATAGAGAGATGGGGTTTTCACGACCCTTGGCTACTTTTTCGAGACAAATTCATAGAGCTAATCAGAATTATTCTAACTTCAGTGGTTTTTGAGTTATTCGCGAATCTTGAAAATTTCCGGATTTCTTTTTTTCTCGATATCTCGGTTCTTATAGAAGATAATTGAAATCTGTTTTTACGTTTCTGAAACGGTTTTCTGAGTAGATTCCAGTGACTTACTCGAAAATTTTTGTTTTTATTAATTATGACAGATATGACATAAAGTTGCATTTTTTCAAATACGAACATAGTTTTTTTTTGGCATATTCCGATCGCCGTTTTGTTTTTCATTTTCAAAAATATATAACATGATGACAACATTTCCACCCAGTTTGAAGAAAATAACGGAATAATGATTTACCCCTAATGGCTGGGCGAAGGAACACACGTGAGCGGACGAACCATAGAACATTTGTAGTTATTCGATGAAAACGATCAAAACAATGCAAAATCTTCTTGACCGAAATAATGGAGCAAGGCTGCTCCTAAGATTCCATCGTTATTTATGACATCCGCAATTTCCGCTTTTATTTTATTTTTGAGATTGTCGTTTAGTTTCTAGAGTTCTCTGAGAAATACCTACATGAGAATGATAATAGGCACCTAATAATTTACTCAAACTTACTTCTCATAATGATTTACATATATTGCTCGAACTGATTTCCATCATGTTGTAAACATAAAGCGCATCTTCGGATTATATCTTCTATGGCCCTAGTCAAATGTAGCGAGGATCTCCTCAGATCTTCGAATGCTTCATTTGTTGCATTCTTCAATTGATCGTAATTGGCGTATTGCCTCCTATATATCTTATTTTTTAAATAACCCCAAAGAAAAAAAATCTAAAACGGATAGGTCAGGAGACCTAGGTGGCCATTGAATTGGGCCATTGGTACCGATCCATTTATTTTCAAAATTTAAATCCAAGTAGTTCCTCACCACGGCCGAATTATGGCAAGGAGCACCGTCTTGTTGGAAGTAATATGTGTTGAATTGAGCAAGAGGAATGTCAATTTGCAGTTGTGGCAGACAAATATTTAAAATTTCGGGATATCTCTGTGCATTCAAGTTGCCATCAAAGATATAGTAGGCTAATTTGTTGCCCATTACGAAACACGACATATTGAAACCGAACCTCCCTGCTGCCGTCGAGCTACTGCTTCGTATTGGTTTTCGTTTGCCTAGAATCTATTCGTATGGCGATTGAAGATTCCGGCACTGCTGATTCTTGACTCATCAGACCAAATGATATGTCGCCCAAAACGAGCTTCACCTCTGATTCTCCCTAAATACCAATTGCAGAACGCCGTTCTCCTCTCTGCATCCCCGGCATGATGATGATGATGAATTATTTTATGTTTATAGGGATGATATTTATACTTTCTCAAAATTCTTTGGGCTCTGCTTTTGACACACCCACTTCGCTCTCAATTTGCCGACACGATGTAGAATGGTTAGCCTCAACAGCTGCTAACACGTCAAGTTCATTATCACCTCTATTCCGTTTATTGTACTTTTACTTCTTGGTTTCTCGAACGAAACATAATTGGAAAGATTTGCTTCCATTTTGGCAAAGAACTTCCTGTTTGGTTGAATTCTTTGAGGAAATTTATTGGAGAGTGTCAGTCAGGTATTTAATATTGATTAGAATTACTACTTCCATTTCCATTGTCGAACTTACCTATTCAAATATTCTTCTCATGCACGGACTGCGTTACAGTGACACTGAAAGTAGACCTTCAGCATATCAACTTTTCGAAATTTTCGTATCTTCTATTTTGTTCCATAGTGTGAATTGCAGAAATTAACTAAACAATCCAAATTCAACAACGAACACTAATTTTAAGAATTCAAATAGACACGAAGCCAATATATCCACAGATAATGAATAATAATAATTATTGGTCGTTCTATGGTTTCTAATGAACGTGCATAGATGAAGACTTCTGTGTTCACAGAGAGCATTCAGACATAGAAGATATAATCCGAAGATGCACTTTATGTTTACAACATGATGGAAATCAGTTCGAGCAATATATGTAAATCATTATGAGAAGTAAATTTGAGTAAATTATTAGGTGCCTATTATTATTCTCATGTAGGTATTTCTCTGAGAACTTTAGAAACTGAACGACAATCTCAAAAATAAAATGAAAAGCGGAAATTGCGGATGTCATAAATAACGATGGAATCTTAGGAGCAGCCTAGCTCCATTATTTCGGTCAAGAAGATTTTGCATTGTTTTGATCGTTTTCATCGAATAACTACAAATGTTCTATGGTTCGTCCGCTCACGTGTGTTCCTTCGCCCAGCCATTAGGGGTAAATCATTATTCCGTTATTTTCTTCAAATTGGGTGGAAATTTTGTCATCATGTTATATATTTTTGAAAATGAAAAAAAAACGGCAATCGGAATATGCCAAAAAAAAACTATGTTCGTATTCAAAAGAATGCAACTTTATGTCATATCTGTCATAATTAATAAAAACAAAAATTTTCTAGTACGTCACTGGAATCTACTCAGAAAACCGTTTTAGAAACGTAAAAACAGATTTCAATTATCTTCTATAAGAACCGAGATATCGAGAAAAAGAAATCCGGAAATTTTTCAAGATTCGCGAATAACTCAAAAACCACTGAAGTTAGAATAATCCTGATTAGCTCTATGAATTTGTCTCGAAAAAGTAGCCAAGGGTCGTGAAAACCCCATCTCTCTATCCTAAATAATAACAGAGATGCTCCTGGTGGCACCCCAAAATGGGACATGCTGTACATAGATACATGTACAGACAGGAAAATTATTATTGATTGTTTGTATATCACCCAGCGTCGACGTGCCCGGATTATAGAGGTAAAATTCCCAAAGTGCCCGAATGAGTCGCGTGCCCGAGTTACTGGACTATCCGATATAGCGAGTGTCCGGACTAGTGAGGTTGTACTGTGTATTCAAAATTTGGTAGTTGGTTTTCAAGTGACCAGTGAAATTTGGGCAGGTACTGTTCATTTTAAAACGAGGGACTTTTGTTTGTACAATTGTTGTGTTCTCAATCATATTATTGAAATCGTAGAACAAATTCCAAACAATAAGAGAAAGAGATATTTTCGTATCAATGTGCTTAGAAATGACCCACTGCAGCCCTTTCACAAGGGTACCTGCAATGTTGGAGATTTTACTGACCAACATAAAACCGACAGTGGAAAATTCTGAATATTCATTTGTAACTCATTCGAGGCATATAATATCATTGAACAAGGTATCATAGTCTAATAAGTCATACGAACAACAAATCATGTTAACATATGTGGTTGTTCTAGGTTGCAGATAGGGTAAAGTACTACGAAACAGTACTTGCGAGCGACGCTTAAAGGGCATCCCCGCCCTCCCTTTGTCTCGCCACCGGAACGAGTAGCAACATTCGGCTCGCACACCATCGAGATACGCCACTGTTTTGTGTTTGTGCTGAGCAGATCTAATTTTACGTCAACGAATATTTTGCAGTATACCATTAACATTCTTAAACAGTCTTAGTAAAACGTTCGAAATTGGGGTGTGCAGTTCAGATTATGTCAGTGTTTTAAGGACATTTTGTTTTATTATTTTTCTCATTAATGTAATTGTGGAAATGGGAGACACGTGACTCCTATTACTCGCAATTTGTGAATTACGTCATTTTATTTCTTTCTAGTTGCAGGAATCACGAGTCAAAACAACTGAAAAGGTGCCCTTGTCTTCTGATTTTCTGGAAGAAACTATAAAACTTGTTGTTGGTGGTTTTACTATGAAAAATGTTTCAAAGGTGAAGGGATCCTATTTCCAACCATTTAAAAGAGTATAAGAGAAGTTTATATATTTTCAATGAAATAAAACTATGGTATTGAGATGTTCAATATATTAACAAAACTATGACCGGTTTTACCACACTGTGTCTTCATCAGATAGATACAAACCAATGAACAGAGTTATTCCTTATATATTATTCTTATTCCCTACTTAATATTACATTAGGTACAAGTATAAGGGGATGTTGGTAAACCCATCGGAGTTGCTTACTTTGTGAATTGAAAAGATTGAGTAAAGGAGGGATTTAGATCTAATTGACTACTAAGTAACCTACCTGAATTCTTTTCCTTGTAAATCTCTGAATTAGAAAAATGGGAATCTGATTTATGATAATTAAAACTACGTTTGTGCTGAGATAATCTAACTTTGAAATTTCTGAAAGTTCTACCAATATTAATTTTTTACAATCCCCGCAAGACAGTTTATAAACACCAGATTTATTACCTTCATCAATTTTAGATTTGCAGTTTTTGTTATGTCGGCCTAAAGAATTATCAGTTCAGAATGCTATATTGAAATAATAAGGCCAGAGGAATGATTTTGATTTCAGACTAGGATTACCAATATGAGTTAAGCTGTTTTATTGTGTGTTAGAACTTTTTATAGTTGGAAATACTTCCTGGATTGCTTTTTAAATTTTTGTGTGAAATCATATTCTCAATCATAGGACTGTAACCGATATTGACTGCTATTTGTTTAATTATAATTTGTTCTATCATAAAATCATTTCATGACATTGGGATATTAATGACTCTATGTACCATACCATTGTATGCAGCTAATTTATGTGGATAAGAATGTGTAGATGAGCTGTGAATAGTAATGTCTGTATGCGATGGCTTATGAAAATAGAAAAATCATGTTTGCCGTTAATTTTAGTAAAAGTTAAAACCGGAAAGTTGATGGAGTTTTCTGTTTCTATCTCTAACGTGAATTTTGTTAATGAATGTTTTGAATGACTCTAATTGTCTGTTTGTGCCAGTGAAACAACAAACGATATCGTCGACATATCTAAACCAATAAATGAAGTATTTGAATAAAGGATGTTTTGGATAGTTTTCCGATATTAATACTCCATTGAAATTAAAATAATTTTGTTCTAAACAAATTTCTAAAAGGTGTAAGATTTCTGATTGAATTACCGGATTGATTTTATCAATTTGAAGAGCGTTGTTAATGAGTTTCACTGTATCACTAGGTGGAACACTAAGGAAGAGATTTACTACATCCCATGACATAAGTTTAGCGTTCGATGGTAGTATCGTGTACTGAATTTTATTTATTAGGACTGAAGTTTTTTATGGAGACTTTAGGTTCAGACTTAGCGTAATGTTGAATAATATCTATGAGAAAGCGTGAAAGGTTTGCAGCTGTAGCTTGAAAATATGAAACTACTGGTCTAATGGGATGCACTGTTTAATGGGGCTTGACGAGGAAGTAAAGTTTTTGTGATTGCGGGTTGTCAATGAAAAGTTTATATTTTTGGTTGGTAGGTATTATAGACTTGGCATACTCAAAACCGTTTCTTACTATGGATTGAAATTTGTCAGTTCGATCTTAATCAATTTTTTCATAACTCCCTGATTCAAAAAAATTTAAGGTTTTTCAATAAATAATCTGCTCTATTTAAGGCTACGAATGTATGACCTTTGTCTGCTCTGGTGAATATGATATCTTCAGATGCGGACTTAGATTTAATGGACTTTGAATTTGTATTTTCGAATATCTCAGGTTGAAAACTATTGAACTCTTTTTGAAGTAGTAAAGCTGAAGAGTGTTTTAGGTGTTTGGCTTTCGATGAATGATTTAGGGCTATTTCGGTTTCAATTCCTAGTAGATCAAAATGGAGGCGAACGCTATTTGACTCTAAATTATGTTTAAAACCCTTTTCGAGAAGCGAAACTTCATCTTCTGAAAATTATGATCTGAAAGATTACTGAACCTATTACAAAATTGGATATCGGAAAATTTGGACCTGATTTTGAAGTTTCAGGATATTACTCAATAATTTATTTAATTTTCGCAACGGAAATGAGTGAATAAATGAATAAACTTTGGATCTTGAAATCTAACCTGATTCATTGAAATTTTGGGTTTTCAATAATCTGCTTTATCTAAGTCTACGATTGTAATACCTTTGTCTGCTTTGGTGAATATGATCTTCAGACGCGGACTTAGATTTATTGGACTTTAAAGATGTATCTTCGAATATCTTTGGTTGAAAACTATTGAACTCTTTTTCAAGTAGTAACGCTGAAGAGTGTTTAGGTGATTGGCTTGCGAAGAATAATTTAGGGCTATTTCGGTTTCAATTCCTAGCAGATCGAAATAGAGATGAGCACTATTGACTCTATATTATGTTTAAAACCCTTTTCGAGAAGTGAAACTTCATCTTCGGAAAAATTAGTATCTGAAAGATTACTGATATCGTAGAACAAATTCCAAACAATAAGAGAAAGTAGATATTTTCGTATCAATGTGCTTAGGAATGATCCACTGCAGCCCTTTCACAAGAGTACCTGCAACGTTGGAGATTTTACTGACCAACATAAAACCGAGTGGAAAATTCTGAATATTCATTTGTAACTCATTCGAGGCATATAATATCATTAAACAAGGTATCATAGTCTAATAAGTCATACGAACAACAAATCACGTTAACATATGTGGTTGTTCTAGGTTGCAGATAGGGTAAAGTACTACGAAACAGTACTTGCGAGCGACGCTTAAAGGGCATTCCCCGCCCTCGCTTTGTCTCGCCTCCGGAACGAGTAGCAAGAGTCGGCTCGCACACCATCGAGATACACCACTGTTTTGTGTTTGTGCTGAGCAGATCCAATTTTACGTCAACGAATATTTTGCAGTATACCATCAACATTCTTAAACGGTCTCAGTAAAATGTTCGAAATTGAGGTGTGCAGTTCAGATTACGTCAGTGTTTTAAGGATATTTTGTTTTATTATTTTTCTCATTAATATAATTGTGGGAAATGGGAGACACGTGACTCCTATTACTCGCAATTTGTGAATTACGTCATTTTATTTCTTTCTAGATGCAGAAATCACGAGTCAAAACAACTGAAAAGGTGCCCTGGTCTTCTGATTTTCTGGAAAAACTATAAAACTTGTTGATGGTGGTTTTCCTATGAGAAATTTTTCTAAGGTGAAGGGATCCCATTTCCAACCATTTAAAAGAGTATAAGAGAAGTTTATATATTTTCAATGAAATAAAACTATGGTATTGAGATGTTCAATATATTAACAAAACTATGACCGGTTTTACCACACTGTGTCTTCATCAGATAGATACAAACTAATGAACAGAGTTATTCCTTATATATCATTCTTATTTCCTACTTAATATTACATTAGGTACAAGTATAAGGGTATGTTGGAAAACACATCGGAGTTGCTTACTTTATGAATTGAAAAGATTGAGTAAAGGAGGGGATTTAGATCTAATTGACTATTAAGTAACCTACCTGAATTCTTTTCTTTGTTAATCTCTGAATTAGGAGAATGGGAATCTGATTTATGATAATTAAAACTATGTTTGTGCTTGGATAATCTAACTTTGAAATTTCTGTTCTACCAATATTACTTTTTTACAATCCCCGCAAGACAGTTTATAAACACCAGATTTATTACCTTCATCAATTTTAGATTTGCAGTTTTTGATATGCCGGCTTGAAGAATTATCAGTTCAGAATGCTATATTGAAATTATAAGGCCAGAGGAATGATTTTGATTTCAGACTAGGATTACCAATATAAGTTAAGCTGTTGTATTGTGTGTTAGAACTTTTATAGTTGGAAATACTTCCTGGATTGCTCTTTTAAATTTTTTGTGTGAAATCATATTCTCAATCATAGGACTGTAACCGATATTGACTGCTATTTGTTTAATTATAATTTGCTCTATCATAAAATCATTTTGTGACATTGGGATATTAATGAGTCTATGTACTATACTATTGTAAGCAGCTAATTTATGTGGATAAGAATGTGTAGATGAGCTGTGAATAGTAATGTCTGTATGCGATGGCTTATGAAAAATAGAAAAATCATGTTTGCCGTTAATTTTAGTAATAGTTAAAACCGGAAAGTTGATGGAGTTTTCTGTTTCTATCTCTAACGTGAATTTTGTTAATGAATGTTTTGAATGACTCTAATTGTCTGTTTGTGCCAGTGAAAGAACAAACGATATCGTCGACATATCTAAACCAATAAATGAAGTATTTGAATAAAGGATGTTTTTGGATAGTTTTTCCGATATTAATACTCCATTGAAATTAAAATAATTTTGTTCTAAACAAATTTCTAAAAGGTGTAAGATTTCTGATTGAATTACCGGATTGATTTTATCAATTTGAAGAGCGTTGTTAATGAGTTTCACTGTATCACTAGGTGGAACACTAAGGAAGAGATTTATTACATCCCATGACATAAGTTTAGCGTTCGATGGTAGTATCGTGTACTGAACTTTATTTATTAGGACTGAATTTTTCATGGAAAATTTAGGTTCAGAATTAGCGTAATGCTGAATAATATCTATGAGAAAGCGTGAAAGGTTTGCAGCTGTAGCTTGAAAATATGAAACTACTGGTCTAATGGGATGCACTGTTCAATGGAGCTTGACGAGGAAGTAAAGTTTTGTGATTGCGGGTTGTCAATGAAAAGTTTATATGTTTGGTTGGTAGGTATTATAGACTTGGCATATTCAAAAGCGTTTTTACTATGGATTGAAATTTATCAGTTGGATCTTAATCAATTTCTTCATAACTACCTGATTCAATTAAATTTTGGGTTTTTCAATGAATAATCTGCTTTATTTAAGGCTACGAATGTATGACCTTTGTCTGCTTTGGTGAATATGATATCTGCAGATTTAGATTTAATGGACTTTAAAATTTATTTTCGAATATTTTAGGCTGAAATCTATTGAATTCATTTTGAAGTAGTAACGCTGAAGAGTGTTTGAGGTGTTTGGCTTGCGATGAATCATTTAGGGCTATTTCGGTTTCAATTCCTAGCAGATCGAAATGGAGGCGAACGCTATATGACTCTAAATTATGTTTAAAACCCTTTTCGAGAAGTGAATCTTTATCTTCGGAAGAATAAACATCTGAAAGATTACTGAACCTATTACAAAATTGGATATCGGAAAATCTGGACCTGATTTTTGAAGTTTCAGGTTATTACTCAATAATTTATTTAATTTTCGCAACGGAATTGTGTGAATTAATGAATAAACTTTGAATCTTGAAATCTAACCTGATTCAATGGAATTTTGGGTTTTCAATAATCTGCTTTATCTAAGTCTACGACTGTATGACCTTTGTCTGCTTTGGTGAATATGATCCTCAGACGCGGACTTAGATTTAATGGACTTCAAAGTTGTATCTTCGAATATCTGTGGTTGAGAACTATTGAACTCTTTTTGAAGTAGTAACGCTGAAGAGTGTTTATGGTGTTTGGCTTGCGAAGAATAATTTAGGGCTATTTCGGTTTCAATTTCTAGCAGATCGAAATAGAGACGAGTGCTATTTGACTCTAAATTTTGTTTAAGACACTTTTCGAAAAGTGAAACTTCATCTTCGGAAAAATTAGTATCTGAAAGATTACTGAACCTATTACAAAATTGGTGATCGGAAAATTTGGACTTGATTTTTAAAGTTTCAGGTTTATTACTCAATAATTTATTCAATTTTCGCAACGGAATTTTATAACTTCTGTGAATTAATGAATGAACTCTGAATATTGTTACGGAAGCTAAAATGTCAAATTCTACTGAATGCAATTTAGGATGCAACTCCGAATGGATTACCTTTGAAAAGATGTTGTAGTTGTCTCGTTGGTTGTGTTGAAATTTGATGTCTAACTTCTACTATTTCTTCTTGCCTTATAGTGCTCCATTTCGGGCTGCGGGCTGATATTATGTGTCTTCAGTTTTATATATTTCGGAAATACTTCGTTCTTCAATCAACTGGATAGGAACCAGATATTTTGTGTGTTGGTCGCACATCTTAGAAATAGCTTGAAATATCAAATGACCAGAGCTTGTCCCAGCTTCTCTCAATAATTTGATTGAGGAGGTCGTTACTTGATGAAAATAGATATACATATTTTCAATGAGATAAAACTATCGTATTTCGATGTTCACTATATTGACAAAACTATGACCAGTTTCACCACACTGTGGTGATAGATACAAACTAATGAACAGAGTTATTCATATATATTATTCTTATTTCCTACTTAATATTACGTTAGATACAGTTGCAAGGGGTATGATGGAAAAACCCATCAGAGTTGCTTACTCTTTGAATTGAAAAGATTGAGTAAAGGAGAACTTACTCGAAGAAAATCATAACTTTAATGAAAATCTTACATAATGAAAATAATAAACAAAAACTCAATTTATGGGAAATTTTAGAAATTAACAAAGTAAATAATTGACTAATAGTCAATTAGATCTAAATCCTTCTCATCTACTCAATCTTTTCAATTCATAAAGTAAGCAACTCCGACGGGTTTTCCAACATACCCTCGTACTTGTACCTATTGTAATATTCAGTAGGAAATAAGAATAATATATAAGAAATAACTCTGTTCATTAGTTTGTATCAATCTGTTGAAGCTCCAGTGTGGTGAAACCGGTTAAGATTTTGTTAATATTGTGTAAATCTCAATACCATAGTTTTATTTCACTGAAAATATAGAAACTTCTTTTATACTCTTTTAATTGGTTGAATAAGGAATCCCCATCACCTTAGAAACATTTCTCATAGAAGAACCATCATCAACAAGTTTCATAGTTTTTCCAGAAAATCAGAAGACTAGGGCACCTTTCAGTTGTTTTGACTCGTAATTTCTTCATCTAGAAAGAAATAAAATTAAATAATTCAAAACTTATGAAATTCTATAATCTGAGACTATTGCAATCCAAGACTGCAATGAATCTCTTGCAAATTCCCAGCACTTCAAAACAAATAAGTGAATAGATAAGTATTTATTTGCTGATTTAATCAAAATTCAGAGGAAATACCTATTATAAACACACGAAAGGGTAGAAAAATGAACACATTCCAATTTTAACTTCAACCCCAATAAAAGAACCCATGATAGAAAAAGAGAATAGAAAATGAAGGAAACCGGGGGTAAAGAAATAGAAAAGAGATGGAAAGGTAAAGTTCAGGGAAAAAGTACATACAGAAGAATGGTCCTGAAAAAGTAAAGCGCCAGGTACTACAAAAAAGTAACGAAACTTCTGTATCTTGTGTTGAAAGTGGATCCTTATGCAAGGACAATGACGCAAGAGATTCTGGAAACAGAAGCCTAGTGTGCAACGATTTTGGAAGAAACAATGAGATGTGGTTCGGATGCACCTCATGTGAGCTATGGGCTCACGCGGAATGCAGCTGAAGGTTATGTCTGCAATATCTGCAAGATTTTGTTTCATTCCGATTGCCCTCACGGTGACCCCATGTCGTTGTAAAGGAGTCAAATCTGTTATTTTGTTTTGATACCCAAAGTTGATTATCGAAGTGTCTGAAATTCATTTCTTTTAATAAGTAATTAAGTAAATATTGAACATTTTGAATAGGGAAGATGGATGGGTCGAGTGATGACTCATAAGAATGGTGGTATCTTTGTCTACATTGCCTTGAACGAATGTCTATTTTAAATTGAAAACTGTAAAAGATACAAGGTGAGCAACTGAAAGATAGGAGGTTTATTTCCTGAGACTGTTCAAGTTTCAGTGGAGTAAAATAGAACAGACCTATGCTGATCAATGGCAGTCATCATAAAGTACCATCCTCATCTCGAATTTCAACCCCTAGAGCAGGGGTTACAACCCTTGAAAATTTGGAAGGGGGGTAGATGGGTCGATTGATACCTCGAAAGAAAGGTATTTCCTTTGTCTGCATTCCCGTGAACGAATTTTCATTTTTGATTGAAAACTGTAGAATATACAGAGTGAGCTACTGAAAAATAGAGGAGACTATTTATCGCCCTGAGCTATTCAAGTATTAGTGCAAGAAAATGGAACAGATTCATTCCAGATCAAAAGCTGTCATCTTCCGAAACACCATTCACATCACTAATTTCAACCCCCTAGAGCAGGGGTGACTACATTGTGTTATTTTTAAAGCGGAAGATAGGTCCAGTTTATAACTTTCGATAGTCTTCTCTATTTTTCAGTGGCTCACTCTATATCTTCTATAGATTTCAATTAAAATTGAAAATTCTCATAAGGCAATGTAGACAAAGATACCACCTTTCTTTCGAGTTATCATTCGACCCATCTTCCCATTCAAAATGTTCAGGAGTGCAACCCCGCTGAGGGGTTGATATTTCAGGCAAGTTTTGTACCCTAAAGATGTCCCTTTGAAAGAAAAATTGACCTGTTTCTGCGTTTCGATCCGAAATGAATATATATATATATATATATATATATATATATATATATATATATATATATATATATATATATATCAAAATCCTTTTTACTATCTGGAATGGTGTAGTGTCTACAATATATTAACAATTCATGAAAATTCGATATATCAACAATATTGTTCATATATGAAATTTCTCCTTTTAATCTTATGTCTTACGATTTTTTAGCCTCTGTTCCATTTGCGCCCTGTTGTCCCAATATTTTCTCTATTACTCCATCCCATGTTTGTCGTGGTCTACCTCTTTTCATCTTTCCGTTAGTCGTTGTCTCCCATATACGTTTGACTTGCCGTGTATTATCCATTCTCTGAAGCTGCATTTTCTCTATATATTTCAAAGTTGATTCAATTCCTAATTCCTTTCGTATGTCAATGTTCTTTAATTTATCTCTCTTTGTGACTCCCCTAGCCTCCTAAGATATTTCATTTCGACAGCTTGAATTTTACTTTTTGGTTTTTATCTAGAACCCATGACTCACATCCAAATGTCAGTCTTGGCCTATAGATAAATGTGAATACTTTCATTTTGTGGCTTTTGACACTCCTTCCTCATTTATGAAATTGTTGCTGGTAGAATAATATGCCTTCATCGATTTTTTGATCCAATCATGGATTTCAGCATCTTGCTTTCCTAATTCTTTGAGTTAAACTCCTAAGTACTTATATTTTTCCACTTGTTCTATTTTTCTCCCTCTATATGTATATTTGTGTCTTACTCTTCTGTTTCAATCACAATTAACTCAGTTTTTTATTTATTCATTCTCATACCACTCTTCTCTAATTCTCTGTTCCATATATTCAAGTTTTTCTGAAGATCTTTTTCATTGCTGGCCATTATCATTATATCATCCGCGTATGCCCCTTCTGATACTATTACTTGCTGTGAGTTTCTATATCCAATCTGGATTTTCCTCACTTCTGTCGAGCAATTTTTATCATTTTATCCATAAACATAAGCAACAGAGGACTAGCCCACGCCTATCTAAGTCTCTCCTTTGTCTCGAAATACTAAGATCTCCTGTTTCCGCTTATAATGTAATTTCTATTACTTTGATATATATTTATTATCAGTCCTATAATTTTTGCTTAGATTCCTTTTCTACGTAGTATTTATTTCTCATAATCTTTGTCTAGGCTTCTTCAAGTCCATGAACGCTAGGTATATTTTCTTTTTCATCAAGATTTTTCCATCAATATCTTTATGCTGAATATATGATTTTGAAGACTTCTTCCTTTCGAACTCCACTTTGTTTCTCTCCCAATGTTCTTTCAATAATTGGCCCCAGCTTCATATCTAGTATTTTTCATATATTTTCATAGCTGTGTATAATAACGTGATTCATCTGTAGTTGCTACATTCATGTTCGTCACCTGATTCGGAAAATGGGATTATCATTGAAATCTGCCAGTCTTCCAGGATTTATTCTTCTTGCATTACCCTATTATATAATTTCAAAACCACGTCCTCTCCATATTGTCCCATATTATTTCGGTCGTAATTTTGTCATAGCCTGGGGCTCTTACATTTTCGAGCGTTTTATAGCTTCCTGTAATTCCTATTTTTTATCTTTTCTTGGTCTCTATCTTCTTCTATGCAGAGTTCACTATCCTCTAATCCGTTTCCCCGCTCCCAAGTAGCCCTTGAAAATATCTCCACCTTTCCATTACTTTTCTGTCATCTATGAGTATTTCTTCATTTTTATCCTTGATGATATGAATGTGAGAGTTCTTTTCCTTCTGAATGATTCAACTATTTTATAGAATAGCTTTTGGTTTGCTTTACTCTCGGCTTCTATTCTATATATTTCCTCGAATTCTACCCATTTTCTTCCTTTAAATGCTATGACTAGATCTTTCACTCGTTTTCCTGCTTGTCTGTACAACTCATATTTCTCTATAGTTTTACAGTTGGGATAATTTGCCTATGCTCTCTTCTTAATTCTCACTTCCTCTCTAATTGCATCTATCCACCATGCCGTTTGTTTTGCGTTATTTCTCTTTCTGCTTCTTCCACATACTTCTTTAGCATAGAGAAGAATGCTTTCGAAATACTTCCATAAGTCTTCTGTGGTCATATGATCTGTTGTATCTTCAATATTTTCCAGTTTCCTTGATATGGTTTGCTCGAAAATTTTGGTGTATTCTGGATAGGCGAGTTTGTAAGCCTTTATCGATTCGTATTCGATCTTTCTTTTCGACTGATATCTCTTTACTGTCGTCTCTCGGTTCCTTTATGATATAAGCTACTAGTAAAGAATGGTCGCTCCTATTCCAGCTCCACTTTCACTCTAACGTCTTTTATTTTTTCAGGTTGCTTTCTCTACCAATATCTAGTCTATTATCGATTTCTTGTTTCTACTTTCTTCTTGTCTCGTATATTTATGTTTATTCTTGTATTCTAAGAAACTGTTACTAATTATCGAGTTATTCATTACCGCAAAGTCTAGTAGTTTCGTTCCATTGATATTTCTTGTCCGTTCTCCATGTTTTCCTAATAGTTTCCTATAAATACCATTATTATTTCGCTGTCCTACTCTTCCGTTGGAGTCACCTGCAATACAAATACTGCCCTCTGCTTCTTCTGTAGCTTTTGTTAATTGTTCCCAAAATTTGATTTTCTTACTAACTGCTACGTCTTGATTTGGTCCATAGACCACAATTTTTGTTCTTTTGTTCATGTTCGGATTCCTTAATTCAGCTGTGAGTATTCTTGCTGACTAGGCTTTCTAGCTTGATATCTGCTCTGCGATTTCTTCATTTATCAAACATGCAACTCCTGCTCCCGCCCTGGTTTTTTCGTCTACTCCGCTGTAATTAGTATGTGTTTGTTTTCTAACTCAATTATTACTTAGCCTTTTCATTCGTTTCTGTTATAGCAAGAATTTCAAGTTGTGATGTCTCAGTTATTTGAATTTCTTTTCTTTGGCTTGTATACTCCTTGTGTTCCAAGTTCCTAGTTTCCATGTATCTTTCTTTCTCTGTTGCATTTCCAATTGTTTCTGTATATTTTCCGACTAATTCTCTACGTTTCGCAATTTCATATCATTATTCCTATTATCTTCATCCTTTTCAATAGCCAATGTCTGCGTCATATTTATTCTATCTCCATTCGTCAGTAGTTTTTGGAGTCGATGCCTCAACTTCCCTTCTTTCTATTATCTTTCGTTCCGCATCATTCCATTTGTAAATTTTACCATCCACTGCTAGTTTCTGATGCAAGGCTCTGACTCCTCCACTTGCTCTAAACTTTTCAACTTCTTTTCTAATTCGTGCCTGTATTTCGGCTTCTTTTCGTGTCAAATCAGTTTTAATGAAAATCGGCTGACCTGGTTCAGTTCTGAGTTTGCTCTTGTTTTTTAATACCAGTTTCTTTCTTTGAAACTCTCTGAAACCACTATTCCTTTCCTCTTCTGATAAATTTAACGTCCTTTATGTTTGTTTCGACTTTATAGGTGTCCTATTATGATGTGATCCAGAAATACTTACTTTCTCTGATTGTTTGGAAGTGAATTTACGATTTCAATAATATAATTTAGAACACAACAATAGTTTGCAACTCAAAAGGATGAAAAATGACGAAACTACTTTGAGTCTTTTCTTACCCAGAATAAGACATAATGTTAGTTATGCGAATGGAAATAATAACCAAAACTGTTCTTAGGACAGAAAAACTTCATCACAAACTCAAACATTGCATCGATGAATTGAAAATAACAGCTTTCCTCAAAATTATTTAGCAATTCCTTTTTCTCGGAAAATGTTCCGTACTTTCTTCAAGAATATCTCAGAATAGAATATGTAATCGAAAAACTATTGCGTTACAATTCAAAAAGTCCAAGTGAACTTCCAACTGATATTTCTGGAAGTGACAAAAAGAAATATTTTAGGCTATCAGAAGATCATTCCAGAAGAATTTTTGTCTCATTGAAATCTATCAACTATTATCGAAGCAGTTTGGGGAGTTTTCACGGTACATCTGATATACTAAAATTTTAATATTTCTAACAGGCAGCGGTATCAGTTTGAAATGAATCTTTAGTAAAAGAGTCACACGATTTATGCATTTAAACGTCAAACATTATCTGAAATTGAATGCGGCATAAATCCTAATTTATTATTCGGTATTAAATTGTTGACTTCTACAACATATTCATTGGGAAGCCAAGTATAATTTATCGCTATTTTGAATTTAAATGAATATATTACCTATTTTCTGGATGATATTCAGGCCAGGATTTTTATTTCAGTTGTTGGAAAACAATAACGTTATTTAATTTATTTAATAACGTTAATTCATCCAGCGAATGGTGGAACATTTGATGAATATTTTATTGCTTTCCAAATAGCAAATTGAAATTGAATTTCGTTCGGGTTTACAACGAACCATTACGGGATTTATTGGAAAAACTTTTGTGGGCTCTTTGAGTCTTAATGTTAAGTGAACGTATTGGATACTCACTTTGTTGTTGTCGACTATAATCGATTTGATAGAGCCGTAGAGTTATAATCTTGAGGTGACAGGATGGTCATAGGCGTGCCACTTGGATAACGGTTAAAGCATATTATTAAGTACATCTTCCGAATTTAACCGCAAGAAAGGTAATTATTACATAGATGTATATAAAGAAGATTTCTTGAAGTAGTTTTATCATTTGTATGCATCAGTTAGTAGTTGGTGAAAGTGTTTGGTTTTTTCACAAATAATAAGTTTTTAAGTTACCTCTGTTAAACGTGCTAAAAATATACTAATTTCCCAAAGTGAAAAACTGATTATATTGAATAAAGACGATGCTTTGAGGCGTCAAGACGATTTACCATCAATTTATGAAAATGTTAAAACGTGTTTTCAGATTACGGAAATTGGACAGTCCCAAATATACAAGCTTCTCAAGGAAAGAAAATCTGAAAATGGTTTTATGGTGAAACCACCAAAACTTCTCCAGGAAGGCCCTAATGGTTATTGATGAAGACTTCAGGAATACTATTTGAAAAACAATTCATTCTTTTTATTGTCGGAAAAAATTTATACTGTGGAAAAAATAAACGCTGTGCGTTCATTTTCGGAGATCCGAAATTGCCTTTAATATCAAAAAAAAAACTTTGTGGCAAGTTTTGCATGAATTGAATTTCTTATGGAAAAAGCACAACAGGAAGTCAGTTCTCATACATAAAGAAGAAATCGTTTGCCGGAGAAGAAATTATTCGAGAGCAATTAAAAACATCGTGCTCAAAGTAAGAAAATTTTTTATCTGGATGGTACTTGAGTTTATCAAGGGTACACGGTTCAGAAAACTTGGAATGATGAAAACATAAAAGATTGTCGACAAGCGTTCCTCGAAGGATTGTCTACAGGATTTCAGGCTTCGTCAAGAAAGGAAAGACGTATAATAATAATAGTATGAGATCCGGCTGCAAAATTAATACATGAAAAATGTAGATAGTCAAAAGCTAATTTTAAGTATTCTGATAGATTGGGAATTCATTTTTCATAAGGTGCCAATTAAAATTACCCGCCAATGTTATTAATTAATCCATTAATGATCAATTTTAGTTAAAAATTTCGTTAATATCTTATGGAAATAAAACCTACACCACTTCTTAGCAGTGTAATTGTAAAATGTGTAACGTCACAGTTGCAGCTGATTGCTTACCCGTAACCTCTTCGCAGCCAGGTGTAAACAGGTATGATTTTAATACAACTTTTCGTTCATGATGTATATTAATTTCGTTCGTGCCACGTTGAAGCTGATTTTTTTCTGTATTTAATGCTATATAGCTGCTTGTAAAGAAAAACCCGCAAATTGAAGTTTCCTGCCCTTAAAGATGCTAGGTACTGAAAATAAAGTGACAGAGAGTGAGTGCGTGACGTTACTTGTTAGACGAGGATGCTAAATGTCAGCTGTACTCGTTTTTCGAGCCATTGCGCATGCCTCAACAGATAGGGTTCTCAACCAACTGTCTAAGTAGTAATAACTACGATTCTATTTAAATGCTCCAAAAAACTTTAACATATCAAACGATAATAATAAAATTAAAATAATAATAATAATAATAATAAAACAAACTTAGATACGTACTTACTTTGTAAAAATTGGATTTCATGAATTTTAGTTTAGTTGTTTTCAAAACCACACATGATGACAAAACTTTGATTTTAAAGTAAAAATCTAATTTATTTTTAAATAAAATTGAAAGACTATACTTATCAAAATAATACATTGATTAATTATGACAAAGAAAATGTTATTATGTAGGTAGTGTTTGAGCAAACGTTGACTTTATTAATAATTTCAATACAGTCACTTATAAATTACAGTAAATTAACGGACGATAATTATTGAGTTATAATAATAAGTTACAGAATAATGAACGTTTTATACAAAACAAATAGGAGTGTCAGATAGAAAAATAGCCAAATTATTAAAAAATTATAAAATTTCGTTTCCTGTCACTTATTAAAATCAGATTCCTCGCTACTGTCACTTTCATCGCTGCTATCAATTTCGTCGCTACTAATATCAGAGTCTTCTTCGTTGTCAGCAGATCTGTCCTGAGAATTACCTACTATGACACTCTCTACCTCTACAGGTGTTGCATCTCCTTCAAACCATGTTGCCTTAAGAAAACCATCCAACACTAACCAGCCGTTATTCTCTGCACTAAACTTGATGCAATCTGGATCAGTAGCACTCAACCACATAGAATTCACATAAATAGTCCTCAACATTTTTGATGTAGAGATTTCCAACATGGCATAATATGAGTAGAGTCAAAACCTTTGATATTTTTATAAATTTCTCATTTTTTTATGTTTCGAGCCGTACATTTTATTAAACAAAAAGTATCTTGCCTCATTCACACTTTTACAATCGGGTTTCCCGTACATAAGGCACGTAAATTCTTGAACCGCTGTAATTTTATCCTTATCAAAAATGTCAAGTGGGTCAATTAGTGATGTAAAAATTTTTTGAATTTTTTCAATTGATGTAGTAAAATATATAGTATAGTAAATAGAGAATTTCTGTGATTGTATTCATTCTTACTACGTATTAAATAATACTTAAAAAGGTTCGACTACCTGATAAATTCTACCTGCCTAAAAAATGTCATACTTTGGTACCTATAAGTTATACAAATATTAATATAATAGAAATAAATTAATTGTTTATGATTGAAAATAGACAACTGCATAATGAATAATTATTTATTGAAAAGATATAGATTCTGCAATTGTCTGAGTGTCCTTTATACTAAGTATTAATTTACATCTGCCACATTCACAGTCATATATATTCATACACTACTATTCTAGATAATACATGAGTTAAATAAAAATTTTTACTTACAGTTTGAGTTTTGCAAAATTCTTCAAACTCGTCTTTATCTTTTGCTTTAGAACAGTCACTTTTTCAAGACACTCAGTATGATAACCATAGTAATCCGTAGAATTCACAATCAATATTATGTCATGATACTTATATTTTTTTTTCGGCGAAATAACAACATTGAAAAACATTTTCTAAACAATGCATTACTAAATTGAAGTACATTGTTGGATTTAGTACTCAAAAACACTTAGGCATTTTGTAAATTTTAGCTTTGCATAAACAAGAGTAATATTATGTCAATATTTATAAGACAAAAACAATATATTTATAAGACAAAAACAATAAGTATCCACGAGCTCCAAAACAATGTGGTTAGAATTTCCAATAAACATAAGCCGTAGCTCAGCTGCTTGACTGAGAGGCATGCGCAATGGCTCGAAAAACGAGTACAGCTGACATTTAGCATCCTCGTCTATCAAGTAACGTCACGCACTCACTCTCTGTCACTTTATTTTCAGTACCTAGCATCTTTAAGGGCAGGAAACTTCAATTTGCGGGTTTTTCTTTACAAGCAGCTATATAGCATTAAATACAGAAAAAATCAGCTTCAACGTGGCACGAACGAAATTAATATACATCATGAACGAAAAGTTGTATTAAAATCATACCTGTTTACACCTGGCTGCGAAGAGGTTACGGATAAGCAATCAGCTGCAACTGTGACGTTACACATTTTACAATTACACTGTTAAGAAGTGGTGTAGGTTTTATTTCCATAAGATATTAACGAAATTTTAACTAAAAATTGATCATTAATGGATTAATTAATAACATTGGCGGGTAATTTTAATTGGCACCTTATGAAAAATGAATTCCAATCTATCAGAATACTTAAAATTAGCTTTTGACTATCTACATTTTTCATGTATTAATTTTGCAGCCGGATCTTAGACTATAACGCATATAGGTAGTGTTAATGGTTTTGTGGATAGGGGTTATTATCATTTCAAAGTAGAAGTACTGGAGACTATCATATGAATATGAATTCAAAGATTTGTACAGTTTTTGGATTTGATTCCACTAGGATCTGTAATAGTAATGGATAACGCAAACTAGCATTCGCGACAGATTGACTTAACGCCAATATCTTCATGGCGTTAAGCAGACATCATCAGATGACTGATGGAGAAAAATATTTCTTTTAAAGAAAATATGATAAAAAAGAATTATGAGCAATTGTACATTTACACAAAAAAATCACACAAAGAATATAAAGCTGACGTAATGGCAAATAACCGGAAAGTAAGTATACTCCGCCTTCCACCTCACCACTGCGAATTGAATCTGATTAAACTAATTTGGGTACAGCCGGCTCGGTGGCGTATGGGATATGATGCTCGTCTCTACGCAGAGTTATCTGGGTTCAATCCCCACAGAGTTGGCGCGATTTTTCGGATTCTGGGAATCGCTTGAGTGTCAATCTTTCGGAGGAGATGTAAAGCTGTCGGTCCTGTCTAACAGAGATGTGTTGGACATTAAAGATCCCTTCCCTCGACACGAGAGGGGTTCGGCAAAATTCCCGGGTTAGTGAGGTGACAGAATTCCCCGGCGTGTCATTGGCCGAAAGGCATAAATAGAGCACTTCAAAGGAAAAACAAACAAACAAACAATATGGGTACAGGTAAACGGTAGAGTGGCTAGAGAGAACACAAGTTGAGATAAAAAACTTCATTTTAACAGGGGAATAAAAAGGGTTACATCCCAAAAATGAAGAAATTGCACAAACGACGTCATTAACGATAAAAATGAAATGGGGAAACTGGTTCATATTATGGATGCCAAAATAAATCCTGTTTTACTGAATTTAGGTAATGAAATACATCATTCGATTCGACGAGAATATCATAGTCAGGTAGTTGGATTCTTCCTGGAGATATGTAAGAGGGTTTCTATCGAAGATCCGGCAACAAATTGGTGCCTGCTCCAAGCAAAAATCATAAAACTTCATTTATTTTGAATTTGCCCACATACCGCATTCCTAAGGGATTTGTTTATTTAATGGGCTTTTATTGCACTACGACTTAACCAAACATACTATAATGAAATCATACAACTTTTAAGTAGTCAATGTTTTGAATACTTGATTGAAGAGGCCGTTGTTCGGCAATAATTTAAATTTTCAATTAAATTAAACACAGTGGCAGCTCTAAACATCGCGCCAGGTATGAAGGTTGCAGGTTATGTCAATGTACTTCATTAATTTTTATTTATAATTTATTCGAAACTGGAGCTTATACTGATAAACGTTTTTCACTAGTTTCAAATATAGGTAAAATCCCAGAAAAGATTTTCGAAAAACTTATCGTTGGGAATTTTGATGAACGTTGTGACTCACTACCGGGTGTCTCAGTGAAGAAACGAGGATATTGAAATGAAAGTTTATTCTCAAGAAAAAATAGAAAAGAGAAATATAATATTCTTGAAATTAAATCAGTTATTCCCTCTTTCATCTGAAGCACCTATTTACATGGACAGAACTTGAGGTTGGCCTCAAACTCAATGTGTTTTTGGCTCAAGTAATGAATAGACTCAACTGTCTAGATTCAACACGTCGCAGAGGTTTGAGTAAATAGACTCAACACGTCTATTCAGGAGACGCTTAACACTTTCAGTGCGGATAACTCGCGTTGTGCGCTGGAAAATCGTTTTCCACGCACGATGTGCGCGTCCGGTCCTATTGAATTTCCAAGGTTCCCCTCTTCAACGATCACAAATTTCGAATTTACTTCAACATATTCTTTATTCAAGTACCAGTTTTACAACTTTTAACTTTACATACCTCATTGATTTGAAGGGAAAATAGAACAATTTTTGGCTTCTAAGTCGTGATCTGAGGCATCAGAATGCCACTTAAAATAATTAAATTAAGTACAAATTCATTTTGTCGTCCTAGTGACGATGGTCTTAACATATTTATTTCACAAGATTCCTATAGCTCATCCGGGTCTAATCGAAGTACCATCCTGGGCCACTTGTATTTTCTCGGTTCGTCTTCCTCGTAGTCTCCTATGGTATTTACCAATGAATGGCTTGGAACGCTTTCACCGCTATCTCTCTAATGAACTCCATCACAACCAGGATCTGCAGATCTCGATGTAGCTGGCAGTTTCGCACGTACCAAGGGGCGTCCACGGTCATCCTCAATGATTTGTTCTGCACGACTTGGAGCTTCCTGATATGACATGCAGCTGCATGTCTCCAGACTGTTGACGCGTATATCATCATGGGCCTTATGATGGTCTTGTAGAGCTTTAGCTTGTTCGATGCACTCAGGTTGCTCCGCCTGTTCTTCAGGGGGTACAGGAAGACTTGGGATGTCTTCGCCTTGTTCGTGCAGTCTTTCACATATTGACGCCATGTCAGCCGCCGTTCGAGTGTGACTCCTTGGTATTTGGCCTTGTTGGCCAACGGGATGGGTTGGCCGTTCATGGAGATCTGTTCCTTGCGGCTATGTCTTCTTCTGGACAGATAGAGTGCCAAGCTCTTCTCAGGGTTGATGTTGATCAGCCACTTGGTGAACCATTCCTCCAATTGGTCTGCGGCTTCTTTTAGTCTTTGGTTATCAAGTGGGGGTTGTTGATCTGTACGTGTCATCCGCGTAGTTCTAAGCTCGTGTAGGGGGTCTCCGGGACGTCCGGGGTGTAGATGTTGAACAGCAACGGCGCTAGTAGAGATCCTAGTGGTACTCCTGCTTTCATCGTCTTGGTGAAAGAGCGAGTATCTCCTATACGTACCACGAAAAGTCTATTCCTCAGGTATGACTGGACCAAGCGCACCAAGGCAGGTGAGAAGTTTGTCTCCAACATCTTGAAGAGTAGACTTCCATGCCAAGTCCTATCAAACGCCTTTACGCTGTCGAATATGGTCATACCGGTTGACTGGTTCTTATTGGATCCATCACTGATGAACTCAACCATTCGGAGAAGTTGCTGTTGTGTGGAGTGGCTTTCTTCAAGGCCAAATTGCTTATCTGGAATGATTGCGTGGGCCTTAAGGCGTCGCAGGATGATATCTCTACAGTCTTGCCGATCGTTGATAGGAGACTGATGGACCTATAATGCTGTGAAAAGGAAGCAGATTTTCCTGGTTTCCTGATGACAATCACATTCGTTGTTTTCTATTTTTGAGGGAAGTGTTGGAGCCGCAGACTTGCATCGGTAATTGATGCCAGCTGTACAAGAGCTCGCTGAGGGAGGTCCTTCAGTGGTCCGTTGCTGATTTCATCAGGTCCGTGTGCTTTTCTCACTTTTGTTCGAGAGATTACGCTTTTCAGCTCATGGTGGTAGCTTGTATCATCGCCTCGTTATTTTCGTCTAGACGTCTCCGGACTTCTGCTTCAGTTCTCTCTACGTGGTCGAGGTCAGCTCTGGCATAGTTCACCGTGAATTGGCATTTGAGGCTGTCTGCGAAGACTTCTGCTTTGTCCGAAACAAAAATATCACTCTCGTTCTCTTTGTATGGGTGGCATGGGTGTCGTCTTTTGGCATAAGATTTTGTCCATTCTCCACAGTGAATGGTCATTCTCTTCTAAATATTCGTTCTTGGCGGCCCAGCAACATTGCGGTGGTTCTCCAAGGCTATCTCTACCTCCTTCGCCAGGCAGTTGTATTTTCGTCGGTGTTGTGGGTCTCAGGTTCTGTGGAATCTTCGTTTCTCTCTGATCATCTCACAGATGACATCAGGGAGTTTGTCCGGTCGGCGTTTGGTTTGATTTGTCCTCGTGCACCCTTCCACTGACTGGCGAAATCTGTTTCGAATACTCTGATGGCACTGTCCAGATCGACGGTCGACTCTAGCTTGCCCAGGGGCGCCAGGATCTGTTCGTCGTGGTCTGTGAAAGCATCCCAGCATGTTGTCCTGGTCTTCTGAGTTGTTTTCATATACCTAAGATGCGAATAACTGGGTTTTGATCTGATGTTAGATTGTTAACTGCAGTTAGGTTGTATAAAAGCGATACTTTCGTCATAACAGCGATGTCTAATACATCAGCAAGTCCTCCGTTGTTATAGTGAGTTGGTTCTGGAGGTCCATTCACCACCAGGTCTCCTTCGTCAGCGTAGTTCCTTAGGATATTTCCATTCGGGTTGCTCCTTCTGCTGTTCCACGATGGATATTTGCAGTTGAGGTCGCCCCCGCTGCAATCGTTGGAGAGTCAGCTTTAAACAGCTTTTCCAGGTCTGATTGCAGTAGTGGTCGCTGGGGGGCCTTACACACTGAGATTAGTCTCAGGGTTGCTATTGAAGCAGTTTGAATCTCCACTGCTGTCGCTTCTACGTGCTCCAAATTATCGATTTGTGCAGCGTGTTGTTCCACTTGGTGTAGTTGGCAATCTTTGCTGAGATGGCTTCATGAAGATACGTCTCACTAACCATGATGACGTCCAGATCCAGCCTACCAGGAATTCCTGTAACTCCAGTTTCTACCCCTGATGCCGTTTGCATTCTAAAATGCTATCTGTAAAGAAAGAGGATGAATTTTTCATAAAACCGTAACTCTTACGGTTTGAAGACAGCCATCACTTGTAACGGTCTCATTTCTCTATATGAATGAATTTAATATGATTCGGATATATTCATCAGTTACAAGATAAAGCAATACATGAATCAAAACTATGTATGGAAAGTTGCAGCATTCTTGCGTTGATTTTCCTGTAATACGATAATTCTGCTCTTATATTTCTAATGTATACGCTCTCTGAAATGTTTCAAGGTAATCCACTTCATCCCGGTTTCTGAAATGATAGGAAGATATAAACTGTAGTGAAGGTGTTGATAAAGATTTTCTTTCCTCATTCTGTATCCTGTATAGAGTACATCTCATCTTTGAAATACAGAGTATTTTGAAGAAATTTCGCTTAACAAATTAGTTCAAACTTTTGTTTCGTTTTCATCTGCTGAATTTAAAGTTTATATTTCATTTTGACCATCAAAAGGAAATCATTAGAGAGTGAATAAACCTTTTAATTTTAATCATTTCCATTCCGTTTCTTGCGTCTCTCATGATGACGTCATATTTTTGTAAATTATATCTAGCATAAATTAGATTTCTTTTGATTCAATCTCATATTTTGAAACTTTAACTTAATTCTACTCAATATAAGTTTCAGGATAGTTTTGTTGATTAGTACAGTACTCTTGCAGGATTTTTGGTTAGGAAAAATCCTAAAATATCATATGTGGAGAGAAATCTGGTAGATCTCATCAGAAAAATCCTCATCTTTTATATTTTGGTGCATGCGAGCTATCTGCAGGTAACTCGCAAAGTTGTTGAAGTTACCTTGTTTTTCTTACCTTATCGCCATTGCAGTTTGTAGCCTCTGACGGACGAACTCGTCCCTATGTAGCGGCCATCCATACTTCTGTGAAAGACGGTATTGATAAAATTGTCGAACTGTTAAACTTTGTGATATTTTCAAGTGATATTTCACCTAATATTTCTTTTCATTTATTGAAAATTTCCATATTAAATATTTACCTGATTGAAAATTTGAACGAAGAATTTGAGACATCTCTATAATACATAAGTTTTGAATTTTATAAAATTGATTGTGAATCACAAAGAGAACACCAACGGCCTTTCTCAGAATCTTACTGAGATTTGTAGAATATATTGCATACTTACCTTGTTAACGTTTTTCAACGTTTTTGATTTCATCCTGTACTATATTCAACATCTTATATAAAAATAGAAACGTTGTGGTACCCAACCTTTAAGAAAATTTGTGCATTTTTATTCACTTTGAAATCTCAAATTACCATAGCCCAATTTGCCATCGACGAAGAGCTAACGAGCTAGTGTAACATATTTCACAGGTAGTAAAATTATTGTTACACACTTCAGGTGGGAAGCCTAGTCAGGCCACCACCATTTCTATTGGTGACTTTGCCTTGGTTAGTGCGTCCGATATCTTCTTCAGCACTTCAGAGATGTTGTCCATGTTGATTCTGGCAAGGAATGCCAGGATCTGGGACATGGGTTCCGCCTTAGTGTCCTCTTGTGGTTGTTCCTCACGTGTTCTCTGTGGCTCTGGCTTGGCCTGTTTGGTTGATGTTGAGGGTGCAACGTTTGTTGCAGTCTGAGCCGCCGATGTCGAGGGTGTTGATGTGAAATTGGCGCAGCTCCTTCCTCTCTGAACAGCGGCAGCAGGTATAGTCTTGGAATAAGTTTGTTTGCATCCCTTGGAAAGGCTGGGCATCGTCTGTTGCTCGCTGGGTGTGGTCCGGCGCAGTTCACACATTTTGCTGGCTCGTCCTTGAGCCTGGTGTACAACGCGGAGTGATGGCCCATTCCGCATTTCATGCATCTGGGGGCGGCGAAGCATTTGTTTTGTCCGTTGCCGGTTGTCAAAACTTGGTCGGAATTTTTATCGACGTTATCGGCATACGCATCACGTCCCAGGTTATCCTGACTACGCGCTACGTTAGTAACGATGATTATCGTTAACAATTATTGCCGATAATCACCTTAGTTTTAGAAGGCTAGAGGTATACCAACTAAAGATGCGATCAGAGAACTAGCTGAAAAATAAATATAGATGTCAAGATGAAAAAACCAGACCTCTGTATATCTATTGATCTTGCTGGAGCCTTTGATGAAGTATATCATGAAAAACTACTGAATAAGCTTCTCAGATGTGGCTTCAGGGAGAAAGGATTGATTAAAAATTATTTAATGAATTACAGTCAAATGGTGTGAATTGGGAAGTATAAAAGCAGTTTAGAAGAATATAGAACATACTGCGTACCATAAGAAACTGTATTGGGTTCGATCCTATTTACAAGATATATGTGGGTCGAAACCACGAAGGAGGTGAATTCAGTTTCGTAGCTCGCACATAAAATATACGAATGAATAGAAGTGAATAAGAACTCAATATTGTCGAGATCAATTATTACGCGTGTCTGTTGAAACCTCCTTTTTTGTTGGAATTTTATTTCACGAAAATGAATACAGATATCAACAATTCAACTAATGAACATCATTTATTATAAATTTTTTCCTTTTTTCTGGGAGGAGACGAATGCCACGAAGATGAAATGATTCATCTTTGGATTCAATCCAGAATTCAAGTGCTGCTCCGGAAACCCATGAGTCATTAATCAAAACAAAAGGTAACCTGATAGAGCACAGTCTGGTGAGTAAGCCGCAGGTGGTAGGACATTCCATTGAAGCACTTCAAATATTTCTTGCACGACATTTTGACCTGCAGACGAGCGTTATCATGCTACAGGATGACTTTATCTGGCTTGTCTCGTATTCTGGCCGCTTCCGACTTAAACGGACCACTTGTTTTCGGTGGAGATCTCCTGTGACTGTTTGATCTTGTTTGAGAAGCTCATGGTGAATGATCCTGTTTTGATCCCACCAGATGTAGAGCATAGCCTTCTTTCCATGAATATTGCGCTTTGGAGTCGATGTAGATGGTTAGCTAGGGTCACAAATGGTCTTTCCTCGCTTAGAGTTTTCAAAATATATCCACCTTTCATCTCCAGTAACAAAACGATAGGAAAATCTCTTCCTTTTCTGTCGAGCCAGCAGAATTTCACAAATGGTCTTTGGATGTCTCTCTGCTTTAGCTCATACAGTGCCCATTTTGCTTCTTTTTATACTTTACCCATTGCTTTGAAACGTTCAGATTCAAGACTGTGCCTTCTTCATTGTTATTGCAAGCATTTTTTGAGTTTGGCATAGGTCTTCGTCTATTATAGCCTGTAGTTCAGTATCTTCGAACATTTGTTTTGCTACTGAGTGTCCTTTGTCGATTACGCGCAGATGATGCTTTATGACCTCGAAATTTGAGATTTTAGTCACTCTAAAACACAATGAAACTAATGCAAAAGTAAACCTTCATGTATGATATATCATCCATAGATGTCAATGGTATATTTTGGCCTCATTTATTAATGCTCAGTCTTCAGTTCGAAAGTTTTACCAATAGAGGAGGTTTTAACAGATAAACCTAATATAAAAATTTAAATCTTTGTCGAAATGATTCTCTGAGAATTAAATACCTAGGATATCGAAGATTATTACAGAAAAGATATCAAACAATATTTAGAAAGTAATCCGGATGAGATATATACAACAACAAAGGTAAAAAATTATAATTTAAATAGCAACTCTAATCAAATTCAGTTTATATTTGTAGATCGTCCTGATCATTTATTATTCAGTTGTGATTTGTTGATTGTGTGATGGGAGATGGTGAGGTTGTTTACTTCTCTCGTAGAATAATCAAGATAAAAGTTGCTTTTTTGGAAGATGGTCTGGGTTTTTCTTAATGTTTATCTTGAGTTTGTTAGAATCGAACCAGTTTTTTGCTTGATCTAGAGAAATTTGTCATTTCTTTCCGATTTCATTTTCGTAAGACCCTATATTAAGGAAATTGGTATCTTCGGCAAATAGTATTGAGCACTGTGAGTCAACGTTCAAGGTAGGTACTTTATGTAGACCAAAATAGCAGTGGACCACGCACCGAGCCTTGAGGTCCCCTGTCAACTAATAACTATTCACAGCATTTTTCCTGAGAGCACACTTGCTGGTATCTTGTTTTCATAAAGCTTCATATTAGGTCCAAAGTCACACCCCTTATTCTATAGAAATGTAGTTTCTGTAATGGTATGTGATGATTGATGCTATTGAATGCCTTGCTAAGGTCGCATGTAAGTAGTTGCATGCATCTGCTGACTCATTGAGTAGTACCGAGATTGCTGATCCCACCGATCCTTCATCCATAAAACCATGCTGCTCAGTACAGAAAGTGTTATATCTTTGGAAGAACTTTATCAGTCGATTCTTTATTGCTGTTTCCATTATTTTTGACAGATCGGATAGCATTGAAATCGGAAGGTAGTTGGTTGCTACATTCTTATCACCATTTTTGTGTAAGGTTATAACTCTTACTTTCTTCAGCTATTCGGGAAATATCCCTCTGAAAAACATTTTACGATGACATTACTCAAATAATAAGCAAAATATGGTATTATATTTTTCAAGAGATGGCTTGACAAACCATGAATATCTCTGGTTTATTCGTTCTTGAGATTTTTTCTGATTTTTATCACTTCAGTAGGTGTAACCCTTTTGAGGAAGATTGAATTTTCCATATATTCGTTTGTTTTATTGGGCAGATTTGAAAGACATTTGCCATTTTTTTGGCAGCTATTTACTGTCGTTGACCCCACATCGGTGAAATAATGATTGGTTTCTTCTGTTACGAGTGTTGATTTTGACTATGTGCTTTGGTTTCCTGGTGAATAAATCCCCAAATTGCTGGACTCTTGTTGGGAGCACTATTTTTTCATTTGAATTAATACTCATCTTTGTTTTCATGATATTTTTTACATATCTCTACTTGTATCCTTTCTTACTTCTTTTATCATAGCAAGGACTTCCAGTTGTTCTTTAAGTTACACAATTTCTTTTTTTCTCTTCAGTTTTTTCCAAGGGAATCCTTTTTCTTTGTAAAAACTTTTTAAGGTCAAGTTTTGTCCAAACTAAGGATGAGCTTGTTCCAGAATTCGCCGAAGGACTCCATTGCTGTAAAATCAGTTGTGTTAGAATGAAGTTCCTGTTCTTTCAATTCTTCGCTTGAAAGAGAGATGGTATTTTCATTTATGATTCCACGCTTGATTATCTCTTCAGCTGTTGGTTTTTCTGCCTAGTCAAGATGGCAGCACAATACTTGGTATTTGTGATAAGAGATATGTGCTACAAATATTCTTTTCATTGTTTCAGTTTCGTAGCAGAATATATTATCAATCAGCGTTTGCTATTTTGTAGCTATTCAGAATGACTAATGGAAGTTTCGTTACAATCCATATTTTACCATCAGCTCCTGAAGGCTTCTGGTAATGATATCATCTTGTAGGTAGTCCATAATGAAGTCACCTGGAAGAAATATGTATTTCGACTTAAGATTAGTGTTCGCTTTTTTCCCCAGACAGTTTTAGGGCCTGTCGCAAGAATGAGCTTTATAACATCAGAATTTCCGAATTCATTAATTTTCCAATGAATAAATGTACACGACAAGTCATTGCAATAAACTCGGTAATATACAACAAATTACCACATTTCTGAACAGAAACAATATAGAATAATACAGTGGCCGCTGTTTCTGCGGTACTTCAGCGTCAACGTCAGTAAATACAGGTGGAGATATTATAACCCTAAAAGGGTATGGAGGCTGAAGATTATTATTACATAATCATTCAAGGCAGATGACATAAATCCCATATAAGCCTAATATTAACGAATTTCAGTTGAACAATAATGCAGCCAGTGAATAAAAGAAAAATTAACCATTACAAAAATAAAATACATCAGAAGAGTATGCTGTCAATTCTATTTTTGAAGCTGTTAACTGAGTCACAATTCACAACCTCACCAGGAAGTCCATTCCACGCCCTTACATTCGAAAAACCAGAAAATTCTCTCTGGCAGGTGAAGAATTTCTCCCTCTTCAAGTTCCTACTATGACCCCGAAGTCGAGAATCCTCATTCATTACTAAAAGTGTCCTGAGGTTGGTATAGTTGTGCTTGACCATCCGATATGTCTGGAGAAAACGTCGTTGCTCAAAAGTTAACTGGTTGGCTGTAGTCAGCCTTCCGTCATAGGAGTGTCTGATGTGTCCGAAGCAGATACGTCGCTGAACATTCTGCAGCATAATTTGATAGCGGACAAGTACTGGACACCAAACCGCACCCATATATTTAAGAATCAGACAGACACACGACTTGTACAGTGTTATACAGCTAGAGAACGAAAGGCGAAGAACGATTTACGGATGAGATATATCAGAGTGTTAGCACGCTTGCATATACTTTTGATGTGCTCAGACCATGTGAGATTAGACTTGATAATCACACCAAGATCGACATGAGAAGACACAACACTGAGCGAACGTCCGTCGATAAAATACGGAGCAGAAGGATTACCAGTTTCGATATGCAACACAACGCACTTCGCGATATTTAGAGGCAGAAGCCAATCACTACACCATTTGTTAATTGCATTGAGATCTTCTTGTAGTTTCATAGAGTCTGTGAGGAGGTTAACGTATAACTTCGCGTCATCAGCGTAAAATGACTTACTGGATTCTATATGAAGAGCAAGATCATTGACGAAAATTTCGAAAAGAAAAGGGCCAAGAATGGACCCCTGGGAAACACCACTTACGACAAGCCGTTCTGAAGACAGAGCGCCACCAACTATTACTGAAAAAGTTCTACCCGATAGATAATTGCTAGTCATACATATTCCTACTAATTTCATTTTATGGATCAGTCTTTCAGCTGTCACTCAATCGAAGGCTTTCGCAAAATCGAGGTATATTTTACATCAGTTGGTAGTTTTCGATCGTAGGCTTGTGTCCAGTTATTCAGGCAAGTTAAAAGATTGGTGAAAGTGGATCTTCCCTTCACAAATCCATGCTGTTCATGGAGAATAACTGTGTGTTTGGTTAAGAATTAATCATTTTTTCAACAATTATCGATTCCATTATTTTTGACGGCTCAGACGTCAAAATGGTCTATGAGTAGATTCAGTTTGTCGCCTTTTTTGAAGATGGGTGTGATGTATGATTTTTGCCATGCTGATGGAACCTTCGATTTCTAGAAAGAAGTGACATTATCAAGGAAAGTGGTGGACACATAATATCAGCGAGTCTCTTCAGAAAAATGTAGCTCAGGCCATCTAAACCAGGAGAAGATTGACTTTTCGAGTTCATGAGATGTTTCTCCACAACATCTGGTGTGAGTCAGGCTATCTTCGATAGGTGGTCTTTGGACGTCAGGTATCTCGTCAACAGCTGCTGAGTCGAGGTCATCGACACAAATATTTCCGTCATTCTTAAGGAGGAGGAGGTGTCAACTTTAGATTGTAAACTTCTACGCATATATGTATAAGTTTTTATCGTTTTCGGAGGTGGCGACTGAGTCTTCATATTTCTGACGAATGGAATGCAGTGCCGAAGACAGATAATTGGAAAAAGTGCGATGATTGGTGTAATCTGTCGGACTGCATGAATGCTTGTATGTTTTCCACAGCCGATTTTTATGACGAATTAGTGACAATAATTCTTCATCCATCGATGTCTTTAGTCGATTTTTCCGACTTTCATTTTACGTATATGTTTGTTCGAAATAGATAAGAAAGTTGAATGAAATGAATCCTACGTGTGATCAGGATCATCTGACAAAGATGATAGCGCAGCCCAGTCTACGAGGAAGAGTTCATCAGACAGAGTATCGAAATGAAAAACTCTGCTCAATATAGTCGACCTCTGTATGTTTTTAACCTAATCTAATCTGTACTTAGCAGTAAGAACGACATGGACAGAAATACCAATAGAAGAGTGGTAGTCAGGTTCTGTGATAATCTTTTCTTCTCAGGTATCAGAAAGATACATAAAACATGTCTTCAAAACTGAATAAATATTGTTAATAGGCATAAATTGTTATTTTCAAATAGATTAAATAAAGTGGTGGCTCGTAACGTAAGATCGCTCCAGAGCTGCAGGTTGCAGTTTACCTTTATGTTATTTATTAATTTATATAACTCATTGAAGAATATTAACTGAGCTTTTTGCGGCGTTTGAAGAGCAAACTCGTGCTCTAGTTCTGCCTTTCGGCTAATGATACGCCGAGGAATTCTGTCACCTCACTATTTCGGGAATTTTGTCGCACCCCTCTCGTGTCGAGGGAAGAGATCTTTAATGTTCAACACATCTCGGTTAGACAGGACCGACGGCTTCACATCTCCTTCGAAAGATGGACACTCAAGCGATGCCCAGAATCTAAAACATCGCACTGACTTGGTGGGGATTGAATCCAGATAACATTAGGATGAATAAATGTGTTTTGTGTCATTTTGACAGAATATATAATGAGAGAAGAGGAAACGAAGCTGCTTGTTGAGAGCAAAAATGAAACTCCTAAGAGATACACAACTGGAAATTGCTATTGAAACTATTTTCCGCCAATTCAATTTATATTTCGAATATGGAAATGAGTTTTGTGTTTGTGTTTCACTCCTTTCTGAATTTTCCATTACAGTTTACATATGTTTATCTAGGACCATTCTATAAACGATATCGAAATTAAATTTTGTGAAAAAGGATTTCAGTTTTCAATGAGGTTAACCAATTCAAGGAAACTTTTCATTTTCTGGCCGGCATCTAACATATTTTTAAGTAAAAACTATATAAGGAAATTCCTTTGTTTTGCTTCGGTTGTATTGAGTTCTTCTGAAACAGTAATTTCAAGATTGTTCTATTTGTATGTATTTAAAGTATGAAGGGTATTAATGAAGGACAAATCCATCTAAAAAATGTAACTATTTCCTCAAGTTTTCGCTATACAGAGTGTCCCTCAAGTTCTTTTCTAAGACAAATTAGTGAGAACAACAATGTGTTCAGCTTTTCGATTTCTTTTTGAATCGAATAAAATTTTTTAATTTGAATTGATCGACCCGATATACCCAGCTAGCTAAATGACTGAATTTCTCGGTTTCAACAGCCTGTATACATCCATAACACAAGGTGTTGATTAATTTTTACAGAGCATCAGAGGTGTCAGATTATACTTTTTACGAATGAAATTTTCAAGTTCGGGTATGTTGTCGATAGAGGGTTGAGTAAGATTTCCTTACACTTTCAAATTAATATTTTAAAATATCTTCTTCAATATTGACATAAATTTGTAGTAATATTTATTTATACGAAATATCTTTCAATATTTAAAAGACCCTGTATCGAGAATTTACCTTATCGGTTCACATGGATAAACAAAATACCTTTCGAGTGAAGTTCCAATCGATCCATATCCGTATGGTTACTTTGTAGGTAGGTGATGGGGAAAGTGGAGGGTCTCAACTTGGCATGGACAATGGTCCACTTCGAAACAAAAATCGACTTATATTCTGTCAAGAAGATACTTCGTTGTTGTAAGTTGGCAAAACAGTTTCTATATTGATGTGGAGTTTGATCACGAGCTGTCAATTTGTTTGTTTACAGAGCTCGATTTTGTCAGTTCTCACAAGTGTGTTTCGCGATTTTTATAACAGACAAAATGTCTCAAATTTTGTATTTCAAATGAAATTTCGTGTGTCAAATCTCTGAAAATGTTACAGAAATCCTACGCTGAATCGACTTTGTCAAAAACACGTGCATATGACGGGTAAAGTGCATTCAACAGCGGCTGAGAAATGATGGAGATTTTGGTTGGGTAATAAACGGATTCAGAAAAGACCGGTTATTACAAATTCGCACAAAAAAAGTAACCGACTTCTTTGAAAATAGAAACAGCCAGCAGTTATAATAATGATAATAGTAATAACCCCTCAAGAGCTCAGGAACATTGTTTCCGAGAACCCGAAGTACCCAAGCTGAACCTGGCAGTAGGTATAGAATGCAATTTATCCAATGCTGTACAATCTAAGGAATAAACGGGTGAATCGACATTGTACCACCACAACCTCTCGTCGCGTTCAAGATTTAGGAAGAGGGATTGTTCGGAAAGTGAGTCACAGTCTCCCTCGGTTAGCGACAGAAGCAGCGTGATATCGAGTAGGATACTGCAACACAAAAGCAAGTGGAAAACAACATCAATACCTACCTACCGACTCTTGATGTTTCAACAGTGGCTCAAGCCATTATACATACGACCACGAGAGCCGGACTTCCTAAGAAACGCATGAAGTGGACCCCAAAAATGAATTCCTTCATTATGCTTTCCTATTACAAGATTACAAACTTGGAATCGGAAATGACAGCCTAGAGATATGGGTTACATCTTGCGTTTGTAGAAAAATATCTGGAACATATCCGAGCAGAAAATTTCGGATGAACGAAGAACAAATGTTGAAAATAGACTATTTTCTTCAGAAACGCTACAAAGCATACGAGAAGAGGTCATAATGAAACTCAGAAGTGAAGATGATACTCATAACGCATACCTACCGTCAATGAAAGTGTTACAGATAATATCGAATTCAATTAGTCCCCTGAGACTAACCAACAGAACGAATTTATGTATTGAGCACGAGCAGAGCTCAAGACGAACAAGAACACCAATATCATCCTAGCATGCATAAGCTCAGTGTTTGAAGAATACACTGACCAGAACTCCTTGAAGAAAATTCACACTTTAAAATTTACTGTGGAGCGGTAGCGGTTCTTCGACTACACAAACAATAAGTCTCCACAACTCTGATTCGATCCGAGCCAAAAGCGTCAGAAAACCGTCATGGCGAAAACGACTAGAGAATGATTTTGACAATTTTAGAGCTGAGATCGGTCGCCTCACAGAATTCCTGAAAAAACAAAATGCCCTCAAGGCGCTTGAAATCCCATATACGCAAAATTCATAGAAAAATTGGTACGAACACAAAACACCCTGATCACGAACACCATATCGACGTGTACATGGACACAGTGAAGCAGAAATTCCAAGCAAAAACAAAGAGGCTCTCAACATACATCAAGTGTACTGAAAAGAAACATCAAAACCAAAGGTTCCTCCAAAGCGGGGCCAATTTTCATAAGGGAAATAACGAAACTGCGACCAACAATAACAGAGAAGTACCTGACGCACAGTGCTTGACCGATTATTGGTCATCACTATGGTCGAACCCCAAAGAACACAATAATGATGCGGAATGGAACACGAATGAAAAACAACGCCTCGAGATTAAACATGTAAAGGAGTAAAGGAGGAAGACACAGCCGCCGTTAGAGCGATCAACAATTGAAGGCTACAGGTATGGATAATATCCACAACTTCTGGTACAAGAAGGTTAATAATTTCCATGGGGCGAAACAGCTCACGTACGATCTTCAACATCCCAGGAAAACACACACTTTCCTAACACAAGGCTTAACATATATGATACGTCTCCGTATAGGCCGATAACTTTTCTGCCAATGCTCTAAAAATATTCACCTCATGCATATCCAATCGAATATACCAACACCGTAACGACGATAGTATATAAGCAGAGGCGCAAAAGGGATACAGAAAGAAACACCACGGGTGCAAAGAAAAGCTCATCATCCATTCTGTGATAATGAAACAGGCAGACGGAGGGCATTGGAATGTTCATTCAGCTTTCCTCGATTTTCTGAAGGCGTTCGATAGTACCGCCCATTCAGGACTCATCAAAGTATTACAGATATACAAAATTCATCCAATTCTGGAAGAATCCTTGAAGATAATAATGATACACTGGCACATGTCCTCAGTTCAACATGAACAAGCCTGATCGCTAGACCAAAAACGGTCAAAGGAGAAGGTTCGTTCAGAGTACAGTCAGCGTCTGAAGACTGTGTTGAAATTAATGTTGGAATCTAGTCCAGGCAATTAACTCCAACGCCATTCAGAACTTTACTTATTTGGAATAACCAAATGGACTAATACAGAACTGGATGATATTCAAAGGCAGACCCGAACGATGCTGACAAAGTATAACAATCACCGTCCAAAATCGTCTGTGATAAGAACAACTTTGAAGCGGAAAGAAGGCCCACGCGGATTAATGGATGTTGTCAACTTAGACAGCGAACCGATTGAAAATCTCATAGAACACTTCTCTGCAAAAGCTCGCACTTCTGACATCCATATAGTAGTATCGTTGGCTGATAAGGGCTTTACATATCTGAATCTTGCTACTAGGGATGACCTGCTGAGTCTACCGTTCCTATCAGAACCTGGAAAACAAGGGCAATGGTCAAAAAGGAATTGCAAGGACTACATCACCATGAGATTAATCAACAACACATCGACAAAGAAGCTTTCAACAAATGGTTGATGGAACATCACAAACAGATAAGTGCAAGAAATGCCAAAAGAGCTCGGAGGCTATACAGCATATTACATCCGGCTGACAGCAACTGGCCATGCGGACTATCTTCACAGGCATAATCAAGTGTGCAACATTATTCTTTAGAAACTTGCACACAAGTACGGACTTCTGAATACCTTCCAGTTGTATTACAAGTATCAGCCGGATCTCCTATTGGAAAATGTCTCTATCAGATTAAACAAGGCCTGTTATTATTAACAGAAAGGTGACGAATAATAGACCGGACATAGTGGTATATGATAAGAGAGCCAGAACAGCAATGCTGGTGGATGTGGCCATATCGAATAGCAACATCGTACTGAACAAGTTCCAAAAAAAAAACTCCAGGTACGCAGACCTTGCTATTGAGATTAAGCAGATGTGGCACCTCGATAAAAGGATATCGTTTCTGTCATCATTTCTTCGACTGGTTCAATACCCAAAGTTTGCATGATAGCCTTCAGAAATTAGAATTGCATAAGAATACCTATACAAATATTATGCAGGTGACAGCTGTGATAGCGCACAAGTTCACGGCAATAATAATGATAATAGCTGTTCTGCGACTTTTACAATGGATAAAAGAAGAATAAGAAATGGAATTTCGTGTGCCCAATCACTGAAAATGTCACAGAAGTCTCACGGTGAATCAACTTAATCAAAAACAAGTGCGTATGAGTAGTATAGTGCACTCAACAGCTGCTGAGAAAAGGTGCAAGGTTTGCCTCGCTCTGGTCGGCCATCAACATTTTCAAAATAGTTAACATCGATAAACTAAAGACGAAAGTGATCAAAATCGTCCCTAGAGTTTGAGAGAGTGAGCAAAGAACTTTCTGTGTCGCACGAATCAATTCGTATCATTTTAAACTATTGGTTCTAAGGACCTGAATTTCCTTCAAAAACTGAATCTCGTAAGGGTTGCTGAAACGAGTCAATCCCACTTCATAAAACGCATTGTAACTAGTGACGAGACAAGGGTCCATGAGTTTGACATGCAAACCATTCAACAAGCTTCGGAATCGCGCCCTCCAAATGAACCGAAACCGGAAAAACCACGTCAGAGTCGACCAAAAGCTAAGGTAATGTTGACTGTATTCTTTTATATCGCGGTGTTGGTCACTTGGAATTCTTGTCGAAAGGTCAGCCGGTAAAAAAATATTACATGAGCGTTATGCATTATTTGAGAGAGTAAATTGATCAGGATAGGCTAGATTTATGTAAAGGAAACTCATGAAATGAACAAATATCGTTCAACAACCACCGTATTCACCTGATATGGCTCCAGCTGACTTTATTCTTTACCCGAAACTTTGAATCGATTAAAGACGTAAAACAGATTTCGCGGTAAGAAGTGAAGTCAATTCAAGAGAAAGCTTTCGAAAAATATTTTAAGGTTTGAATTATGCTTTGACGTAAATCACCTAGTCGAGCAAAAAGCAGAATTACATAAACATCGTGAAAAGTAAATGGACGAACCACAAACGCACGTATCATCCTTTTCAGGAACCGTTTCAGAGCATTTTGACTTTCTATAATTTTGTTGTGGATGAAGCAGACCAGCTGTGCCTTCATTATTCAAGGATGCTACCGAAATTA